>JANDJT010000168.1:9810318-9832598 GCA_024331685.1 Stegophilus panzeri
CTTTATATTTCCAGATTTCTTGAGTTAATACTGATGTCTGGTGAAAATTTCATGTGAATAGCCTCATTGGAAATATACTTACTCTAAGACTTTTTATGTGTTCAATACTTATTTCCCCCCACTGCATATAGCCTATTGTATATTTGCTCTTGCTCTGAGGTCTAAAGGCTGAATTTATTAAGCAAAGTGTAATTATGTACAGTAATTTAATTGTATAATTTATTTCTTTTTTTTATTTAAGTGGGCGATCTAATAAGAGCGTGTTAAAAAAAAAAACAAAAAAACGTACAGGTCCATCCTGTCTAATTAATATAGGTTTTGTGCATGACTGCTTGTGTAAATAAAGGCTATTTTGACACAACCTTCTTTATTATTATTATTTTTAATCACATATAACCTGAACCTGTGTTTTCTGAAGCTAAGCAGGAAGAAAATAAATCTATATCACATACAATGTATTATTCTTTCATTCAGCATTTTGATTTCTTTATGGCAGTTGAGGTGTTCACAAAATAGTTTCCTTTGTGTTGAAGACCTTTATGCGATTTTCAGTTAAATATATTTTCCCATCATTACAGTTCATTATTGTTATTGTTTATAAATCAAACAGTAAAAACAGGATGAAATCTGTAAATATTTGATTTGTATATATAGTATATATTCAATATATAATTGAATATATAGTTTCATTCGGTTCTGCTTGGTCAGAAGGTATTGATTCATTTTCTCAATGATTCATTTAATTTTCCAGCAGTAGTTCCAACAGCAACCTTGCTGGAAAAAAAACAACAAACAATGGAAACCCTCTGAGAATTTGTAACGGTTTTAATGGTTATAATGGGAATCGTATTGGTTTTCATGGAAACTGTAATGGTCCCTGTGGGTTTCTACTGGTAATTTGTTGCCTTCTGTTGGTGGCATGCTATGTACCATTAAGGACCAACAATGATAATGGTTTTATTGGTTAACAGGTGAAGGTTTGTAATGGTATCTGTAGTAGAAACCATTAGAATTTCTGTAATGGTTTCTATTGTTTCTTTTTCAGCAGGGAAGACAAATCACTGGTTTACATTAATTTGCTAATTGTATAACGTTATCTTACATGTGTGTATGCGGACACTCCATAAAAATTGTTGATATGGTGAATTTTTCTGTAAAGAGATGTTTATTTATCATTTTGGAAGGAGTTTCCAGTGCCAAGGCTTTGTATAGTCAAGTTGTCCAACACAGGAAAGTCTAAGTAGCATCACTAGGTGTATTTTTTTTGTCGTTTTTAACTTCAAAGGAGAGGAAAAAAAGAGAGGCTCATTGAGGGAATGATAGTTTATAGCTGCTACAATGTAAGTCTTGTTGTTTTGCAGAGGTTGTACACCATGAAATGTAACAGTAAATGGATTAAAAGTATGATATCTTCTGGGTCTTGAAAAATAAACAACTTTGGGGTGGTAACCAGGTCAGCCCATATCACACCACCACACATTACATCATAAAGTGGTGTATTCTTTATTTCTCACATATATTCAAAAACAAACCTTTTTTATCACACTGTTTTTATAACCAGTTTCATTGCCCCATTTGTTTGTTTTTTCCAAGACTAAGATGAGTCTAAGATGAGACAAGCTTGTTGCAATACAGTATAATGGAATATATTAAACTATATTAAAATATATATTCCTGTGCTGCTGTGTCGGACGTAGAAGGTTGACAAAAAACCAAATACTCGTGTCTGTATACTCAGACATAAAGTTGGTCACCAACCATTCTCTGATTTCCTACAGATTTGTAAAACAACAATTTTATCTCAGTACACAGCATTTTCTTTTCATCAGCTCAAGGGTATAGCTGCAGAGCGAAGCAAAGCGTTCAATCTGTCTGTGTCTAAGAAAAAAAAACCAAAGGGAACAGGCTTCACATTTTGCAGCACGGGTTAGACGCCAAGTTACAATTATGAGTCTTTGGACGATAGAAGAATGCGCATGGGGGTGCCAATACTTTTTGCTGTCAGCACAAAATTCAAATCTATGGATATGCCATTTGGAAACACCCCAAATCCTGTTAAATAACAAATGATGTTTGCATATTGGAACTTGACTGGCGCTTACATTTTGTGCTGCAAGCAGTTTAGGCCTCGAGTCATGACAACAGGAGAATGAGCAGGGGGTGCCAATAATTTTTCTCTCATCATGACATTCAAACCTCTTGATAATGCAGATTGGAAATGGCCCTCCTCCATCAACTGGTACACTGTTTAACAACAGAAAATATTTGCACAGTGAAACATCGTTGGCTCTTAGATCTTGTGATCCAAAGAGTTTGCGTCTAGAGACTTGATTTCTAGTCTATAGACAACAGAAATATGTGTGGGGGTGCAAATACTTTTACTCTCATCATGAAATTCAACTCTCTGGATATGCAAATTGGAAACGCCTCAACTTCCACTGGTATATTATTTAATAACAGAAGATATTTGCATACTGGAACCTGATTGGCTCTTATTTTTTATGATGTAGAAAGCTCTTCGATAGAAACCCGGATTTCAAACGAACTCGAGAGAATTTATTCATCAATAACATGTACACAGAGAAAAACAATCCTGCTAAATCTTTGAAAACATCTCAATTATTATTGAAGTGTTCAGTCAGTTTCGAGGCAAATTCCTAATGTTGATCAATGCGAGTGTGAAGTTTTCTTCCCACTAGGTGACATTTTTCCCTTCATGGTTGCACCCGCCTATAAATATTATGTGTGACACTCCACTGGCTGAAAAATCAATCCAGTTTTTTTTTTTTTTTCCTGAGTCAACCGTTATTAACTTTCCATTCTTCCGTTGTGTGCCTTCTGCTTTTTTTTCCAGTCAGTTAGCCCTTTTATTCCCATTACCTGCAGTCTGATTACATATCGACTTGCACGGCTTATCATCACGATATTGGCGCACACGCTGAGATAGCATGTTATAATCAGTAAATGGAGACCGAAGTGTAAGTCATTATAAAAGAAACTATTCTTGTGTTTGCATCTTTGCTTAGAAATAGACAATATCACATACTAAGCAGTGTGTGTGGGCTGGTTTTCACGATGAAGGCGGCTCCCTGCTCACTTAGATTGTCTCCGATATAAACAGCGTGCAAGCTTGTTGACCCCGCAGTCGATACAGTGCCTCATTAACCATTATTCATTGTGCATAAACGTTTAGAAACCGAATGAACGTCGCAACGATCCGTCCGTCCCTTTGGAAGACACTCCGTTTTCATGCTATATTCTTTTTGAAGAAGAGGAATTACAGGGATTTGGCAACAAGCTGCACAATAATCTTCGAGAAGCTATGTTTTTTTTTTCTTCCCAATATACAGGCAACTTAAGGGGTGTATTGATTTGAACTGTACGAGCAAAATGAAGAATAAAAGGAGGCAGAGCTGAGCAAGAGATATCAGGGGGATTAGAGTCGGAAGAGGAAATGAATTAGATTACAAATAAAAAAACATTATGAATGTTTGACAGTGTTGCTGAGGGCGGGATTATTATATAGCGAGCTCTATATTTCTGTGTATATAAAGCGTGTATGTTGAAGGCAACGAGGACGATCGTGTCAAGCTGACAGCAGTGCTAGGTTCCTCAGGGCAACGCGCATTCACAGAGCACTGGTAGATATGAAAAGCAGCACTATTGTGTCATGTTGGAACAAAAGCATCCATTCAGTGCCATCTGTGCTTTATTCTGTATCCCAACTCTACAGAATAATGTATATCTCCAACACCCAGAACACAAAAAGCCTGAAGTGTGTTGAATTGCAACTCCAGCTGCAGGCATCTGCAGTGCCAGTCAGTTTGTTTACCAGATGTCAGTTCGTGGAAAAGAGAGCGGTTTTGGAGGAGTGGAGGTACTGACGTGTTTTCTCTTGAGGCATACCAGCTCAATCTTCATTGATTTACTGCTGCCTATGACCAATCTCCTCTGTCTACAATATATACTGAATCCAGTCATGGCTTTTATAAAAGTGCTCTTATCACTTCCCAAAAACTTTTATTACATATAAATGAATCCCCAGAAAAAAAAAAAAAAAATTGATTGATTCATTCAATAATCATACTATCCTGGCCAAAGTGGCCAGGCTGGTAGATAGAGGGATGGAGGGGTAGATGGATGGCTAGAGGGATGAGTGAATAGAAGCATAGATGGATGGATGAATGGATGGGTGGATGGAGGGGTAGCTGGATGGATGGATGGATGTAGGTGGGAATACACCCTGGATGGGATGCCAGTTTATTGCAGCCTAGTATTATACTGCATTCAGGACCTATAATGGGTTCTTTGGCTTGTTCCTCTGGGAGAACTATACATGATGTAGAACTATACATGAGAATGGGTTCTATTAGAAAATGAGTAGAAACCTTTAAGAAGCAAAGCAGTCAACTTTCTAAAGAACCCTTGAGAAATCCATTTAGGGAAGAATGTAGGTGTTTGAGGTATGGATGTGTGAACTGGTGGATGAATGGATGGATGGATTAAGGGATGGATGGCTAGATGGATAGCCATGAGAGATGGGTGAATGGAAACCGATGGATGAATGGATGGGTGGATGGAGAGATGGATCTACAGATGGATGGATGAATGGATGGGTGGATGGAGAGATGGATCTACAGATTGATGGATGAATGGATGGGTGGATGGAGAGATGGATCTACAGATGGATGGATGAATGGATGGGTGGAAGGATGGAGGGACAGATGAATAAATATGGAGTAAAAGATTTAACACCGATAAATTATTCCCAAATGGAGCTAAGGTTCACTCCAGCAATAGAAAAGGATGTGTCTAAATGGAGAATTATGGCAGAAGTTTAACATACTGGTTACTTTTATTTATTCATTTGTCCATTCATTCGTTCATTTCCTCTTTTCCTTCTGCATTTCCTCGTATGGGTTGCGGTTGCAACAGGGTGAGAAGGTCAGCTCAGACTTCTCTTTATCCCTGGCCCCAGATTCCAGCTCCTCGTCTATGGGTGATGGCCGTAAAAAATAAGGTTGTGGAAATGTGGTTCCTCCACAGGGTTACTAGGTTTACTTTCCATAACAGAGTGAGGAGCTCAACACTCTGGGAGAGCCTCAGAAATAATGCCCCCTGGTCTGCTCCTGCTCGACCTGTATCAGGCCCAGCTGGAGAGACTGTATCTATAGGTGGACATCATTTTTTCCCACTAAAACTCGCCCATAAATCAAGAATCATTTAATAGACCAGTCTAATAATAATAAACTTGTATTCAACAGATTTAATTATTAAATTCACTTGCTTCTATCAGTCTTTATTATCTGATATTATATTCTAATCAAATCAAATACTGTGTCTTAAAAGTGATATTAAATGTAAATGTTTCTGACAGGCACTAATTAGAGCTGAGTTCTTTCTGTGGCTGGAACTCAAATGGTAAACTATAAAAAAGTGCACATTTCCACATTTCACTCTTACTGTTTCCTCTGCTGCTCAAACTGTTTAACTATATACTTGTTTACAGTCGAATATACATTAATAGATTTTATATCACAAATTTATTTAATGAACTCAAACCACATTCTCCCATTTACCATAACAGAAAGTAAGAGCACTGTGTCTGCATGTCTTTCAACAGGGAAACTCGAACAAGTAAAACATTATGAACGTGAGGTAAAGGAAGGGGGCGGGGCTTCCAGGGGTGTCAGTTCATATTGGAGAGTTCAAAACACCTGCAAAATATTTAAGATTAAATCTTGAATATATATAATTTAAGATGAATGTTTATGATATCACCTTGTAGTGATTTCCACTTACCATTCATTAACGGCGAATGATGATTGGCCGAGCTTGCGCAAAACTAGTAAGCCGAAATTTTTACATGGACTACATTGTTACTCCTGAAGGAACATTATTCGCTTTTTTGATGATTTGTGTCTCGTATGAAGCAATGGAAATGTGTTAGCATAACACTGCATAACATCGCTAAAGCAGCATTTGCAAAGTGACTATCACATGTCAGCAATGACAGGATATATATTGCCCTAATCTATTAATTAACCATAGCCTAAATTCCTAGCTTATCTGACATTAAAAGGCGGCTTTGAGACAATTTGTTTGGTGAAAGCTCTGTAAAAATATGGACAGCAGAATTTATGCAACTCTACCTAAGGTTAATGTTGGCGGTGGGGCAGGGTTAATGTCCGTACCTTTTCTAATGACTTAATTTGTATGAAATTGAACTAAATCCAATCCACACTTCTGACCTTCATCCAATCTAAAATTCAACCAATCTTCTGAAATTCATCCAATCTAAATTTCCAATGGGACCAGATTTGACAGCAGCATATGTGAGTGGAGTTTCTTTAAAGCATCACTGCACAAAGATGGTTGATAAATGGCAGGGTAAGCATCACTTTGAACTCTGTTTTTGGAAACTGCTTTGAATCGATCAGATCCGTAGACGCTATGAATGCCTGAACACATCCTCCGACTGAAATTTACACAAGTTCACCAAACAATAAGCTTTTTCAGTGCTGCATAAATAATGAAAAACAGGCACAATCTGTTCAGAAAAAAAAAAAAAAAAAAAGGTATGCCAATGACAAGCGCGAAACATACAGCTCTGGGATTTAAAGCAGTGTTAAAATGGAGCTTGACAAGGAGCCGTGAACTTTCAGAGCCCACTGTGAATTTAAGTGAGCCACCAAGGCACACACTCTGGGTTGTGAAATATTAAACCCAAAAGGGCAGAACACATAACCTGAATTCAGATTCACTGTGCTCCAGACTGCCCCAAGAACCATAGTTCAGCCTGTCGCAATTCCCTGAAACCTTTAAAGGGCACGTGGGCTGTGTGATCCATAAATAACCACACGTCTTATCTTCATTGATGACGTGACTACCAACGGATGGATTCGGAAAAGCGTCTAGAGAATCTTCTTAGAACCGAGCGAATATGCCAAAACTTCAATGGTTCAGCATTGTACCTTGAGCTGTGATACAGTTCCAAGGCTAAACAAGTAGAGTATTCTTGACAGGCCTAGTCAATCTTCTCAAATGAAGATAAAAAAAAAAAAAGGAATAAAAATCAACCAACTGTAATGGATATGAAGTGAACATGATCATATTATTCATGGTTTCACTGTTTATAAATAGTCCAATGGTTTCTTCAAGGTTCATCTAATATATATGTAAATATGCTGAAATGGAATCTCCTATGTTGCACTTTGGCGTTATAGTAATTGGTTTATTTGGGATCTTGCACCGTGACATTCGTTCATTCCTGCACCATCGTTCACATATTTTGAAAATAAATAAATAAATAAAAACATCAAAATATATTTTCTAATTTAGCCCAATGCACCTGGAAAGACAGCAAGCGAGCAATATATTAGCAACAAGCTGAAATATCGATGACAGATCATTGAGCACGGGGGAGAGAGACAGCCATCAGCAGACGCGGAATCGTAAACGCAAACAGCCGTTCCGTTTTACATTTCCCCGGCAAGATCAATGCTTAATTTAGCAATCTCGGCATAGAGTGACGATTTCCTGAGAAAATTACACCACGAGACGTGTCGGCGTGAATAAACTGGATAGCAAACAACCCTGAGGAATTTGTGTGTATGCATGACTGAGGAAAAGGTTTTTTTTTTTTTCTCTTGTGATTGAAATACAAAATCAATCAGTGTGTAAATAAAAACTGATAAGGTGTGCTGTTAGAGGAAAATAATCAATGATGCAGTGGTGTTACATGGCCCAACATGAACCACCGCGGAGATGTTTCTTTTTCCTACTGTATAGCAACGCATCCCGAAATGTTTTATCGCTCTTATACAACAGCCAAATCTTGCCAATCCTAACCATTTTTTTTATCGGTTAAAGAACATCAATCCATTTTCTATACCGCTTATCCTACTGGGTCGCAGGGAATCTGGAGCCTATCCCAGGGGGCATGGGGCAGAAGGGCAGGGTACACCCTGGACGGGGTTCCAATCCATCGCAGGGCACATCACATACACATTCACACATCCATTCATACACTACGGACACTTTGGACATGCCAATCAACCTACCATGCATGTCTTAGGACTGGGGGAGGAAACAGGAGTACCCGGAGGAAACCCCCACAGCACGGGGAGAACATGAAAATCTGAACCCCTAACCCTGGAGGTGTCCGGCGAATGTGCTAACCACTAAGCCACCGTGCGCCCATTGGTTAATGTACAGCACGTCATAATTTTTATCCATTTATAGTTACATTTAATGTTGTGGAACATCCGCAGCACCGGTTATTTACTTTATAACAGCTATATACAGTTGCTCCCTCACCAGCCAAAAAAACCCCAAACTGTAGCTTGTCAAAGAGCTGTGCGGTATGATATCGTAGTCATTATAGATTATTTGTTTTTGTATGTTTTGTGTTTTTATCTGTGTTTTTCATTTTCTTGATATTTTCATATTGTTTAAAGTGCCTTGAATAGCTGCTTTAAAGTAGCAATATAAAAATAAAGTTTATTATTATTATTATTGTTAATATTATTATTATTATTATTATTATTATTATTATTATTATTTTCAGAGATATCGTCAGTATTGTTAGTATTTTTTTTTTTTTAAATATGAACCAAATAATTAGAAATGAAAGGTAGCTAGTTAGGTTTAGAGTTAGTTTTTGTAGACATTAAATAAAACTATCATCAATAACGGTTATTTATTTTTACAGTTTGACATGAGATTAGATAAATTATATATAGTGATGCATCTCATGTATCATACAAATGTCTTTAAGTATCATGATATGGTACTTTGGTCCTATCTCTCAGCCCTAGCTTGCCTTATTACTGAGAAATCTCAAAGTGTAAAGGAGTCCGTCCTGAAAACTTTCCTGTGGCGCAAAATGTACAGAATTTTACAGCTTTACTTTTGAAGTCTACTTACACCTGACTGTGTATGTTGTTATTACAGAAACAAGCAGATTAATACACACCCGTGATTTGCCTTGCAGCTGGAACTGCTCTCAGAGCTGCTGTACTACTGTAGAAAATGATGCTGCATTCGAGGCGAACTTGCAACTTGTAATTCCCTGTAAAAACAACCCGAAAAACCTGACATTTCAGCGTGTCAACTTGGGGTACCAGTTCCGTCCCTGTTTACAGAGTGATGTCAAACCAGCATGGCCGCTCAGACCATGAACAATCCATCTTCTCTAGTTTTAAATGCGTTTATAGCAATATTGGCTTTATATACAGACATCGTACTTATATACAGCAAATCTATAACATTGACCGTACTCATCGCTGTTTTGAGAACATCAGAGTTATCACTAACTTTCTTGTTAGCCTTGTTGCTAAGCTACTTGTTACTGTCCGCTGTTGCTGCCGTGCTGCGGTTTCAGTCCAGACTGTTGCATGAATGTTTGACATCCACGATAAAAAACTCAGGCCTGTAACTCTAAAAGTGCACTTAAAGTAGCTTTATTAGTGCTTTACATGTTCCTACAGAGCAAAGAAAAGACACGCTTTCGTGAAGGCGTCCATGTTTTGTTTTGTTTTTCCCCTACTTTGCGCGTCGAACTTCCAGAAGTGGGAGATGACATTATTACAACTTGCACTTCGAAGGCGCCACAAACGCAGCGTTAATCCACACGTCTCTAAGGGCCGATCCGAATCGAGAGTTAATGCGAACGAAAAAACAAGAAAACAAACAAAAAAAATCCTCCTCTGATACGACCCGGTTAACGACAAATTACAACTAAACACATAATACTGCGCTTTCTTCCTCGCCCATGACCGCACCGATCAGAAATAACATTTCCCACGATGCCACTATATACGGTAAAACATCAATAACGGTCACAACACCCTTCCCAAAAGCAGCTCGAGTCCTCTTAGTGTTCCCGTGCTAAAAGTTCCCATGCGGCTTGCCTTCCACATAGTGCACAAGTCGATGGTGGCCATATTAAAAGCTCGATCTATCTGACAAAAAGCACTGGATAGTTTCCTGAGTGTTACCTTTCTTTTCCCAGACATCTAACACACCAGACACAACCGGGTTCAATTCTGCATTCACACATTTCATTGACAGAAATCCGCCCACGCGGTTTCTGACTCATGCTTTCCTCTGCCGAATTGACCGCCTTGCAGTGAAGGCAGTTTTATTACACTGAAGATATGATCCATCCTGCCTCTATCCGCTAGCCGAGGGCCATAACTGCTGTTCTCGCTGTTCTTGGGTGTGTCAATGTGAGAATTTCTCTCTCTCTCTCTCTCTCTCTCTCTCTCTCTCTCTCTATCTCTTACCTCTTCTATGCACAGTGTGAAGCCACATACATCTAAAAACTACATAAGATAGAGTGTCTTGGTGGACTTTAACCAAAATAATTTTATTTACAGACCTGAACTCTCATTCTAGCACGGAGCGATCATAACACGACGGCTGTTTCCTGTTTTTATCCTCTCACCTTTTTCCTCTCTTTCATTTTTTCCCCTCTAAATAATGCTGAGCGAGCGGAATAAAGAAGCCGCCCCCTAAACGAGCACCAGCGATCCAAGCGATCAAACATTTTTACAGCCACACTACTCTTCATATGAAAAGAATCGTATTTTATGTGCCGTCCCATATTAACCATATTAAATTATTAAAGCCTCTCCTGCATGCTCCGGATTCCGGCGTGTGTTTTATGATGCAGTACTTTATTTTATTTTTTTATTATTAAATGAAGAATAACAAGACAAAACTTGAAATGTCTCTAATTAATACCACGGCGAAGAGGCATTAGTGAAATTAATTAGATGAGTATAGAGAACACTCAGAGGCCCGTGCGGTATTAATGACGGCCCCTGAAATAGGAAATTAATTAACAGTGTCGGACAGGCTGAAATATCCTGACTGACAGAAAACTATTCTTATACATTTCTCCCTGTGAAGTCTGAAGAGACGTTGATGAAGAGACAAGCACTAAAAATATGAAACAATACTGTATAAGTGGTCAAAAGGCGAGAACTGTAGCCAAGCAAAGCAACCTATTAGCCGTGATGTTTGTCTTCTGCAAAAAAGTTGCACTTGAACGCACCGCGAATTCAACAGATGGTCCATACGCACGTGCATTCTGACCAAATGGGGATGGGGGAGGGAGGGGGGCATTGCTCTCCATACCAGAAGGGGGCAGTGGTCTGTATTATGAGAAAATAGAAAACTGGAAATAATGTCCTGACAAGGCCTGTCCCAAATCACACTCGTGGATTGAATAGGGAGCTACCAGTATCACTATCTCGACCATTTTGACCTAGAAGTTAGTGTGGGAGTATGTGGTTTGGAAAGAAAGAAAGAAACAAACAAACAAACAAACACGTGAAGAAGGTAGGAAGGAAGACAGAGGCATAGTAAAATACAGACAGATGAAGGAAGAAGGGAATGAATGACAAAGAAGGAAGGAAGGAAGGAAAATAGAGAGGAAGCAAGAAAGAGACAGATAAACAAAGAAAGGAAAGAAGGACGTGAGACAGACGCAGAGAGATAAGAGATAGAGAAAGAAAGAAAGTAAGAAAGAAAATGAATTTAAGGAAGGTAGGAAGGAAGACAGAGGGATAGTAAAAGACAGACAGAGGAAGGAAGAAGGGAAAGAGGGAAAAGAAGGAAGGAAATAGACAGAGAGGAATAGAGAGATAGAAAGAGACAGATAAACAAAGGAAGGAAGGACGGACGGGAGACAGAGACAGAGATAAGGGACAGAAAGAAAGAAAGAAAGGTAGGAAGGAAGACACAGGGATAGTAAAAGACAGACAGATGAAGGAAGAGGGGAAAGAGGGACAGAAGGAAGGAAATAGACAGAGGAATAGAGAGAGATAGAAGAAGACAGATAAATAAAGGAAGGATGGAAGGAAGGCAGAGAGCTAAGAGACAGATATAAAATGTAAGATGTAAAAGAGATAGGAAAGAAAGAAAGAAAAGAGGAGGGCAGGAAGTAAGAAGGACAGAGAAGAGGGGAGACAAGGATAATAAGATAACAGATAAAGGGAAAAAAACAGACTGAATGGAGACAGAGTGAAAAACTAGAAAGCAATTAAGAGAGGAAAAGAGAGAGATGAAAAAATACAGAGAAAGCAATTAAGACGAGGCATTAGTAAAGAAGGGTGAGTGCAAGGGAATAAGTAGGAGTGAGAAAGGAGAGCGAGAAAAAAAAGAAAGATGGGGAGAAAGGAAGCAGAAGTGAGAAACAGAGTACTGGTTAATGGTTCTAGCTTTCTAGAAGTGACGTTCTTGGAACTTCTGTAACGGAGAAATGCTTCAACATACAACTGAAGTACACTGAAGGGTTCTAAACATTATTTAAAGGAATGCAAGCTGAACTGTAACTGTAATGTAGTAAAATGTAGACGAAACTCCTTTCACTTGTATGTAGATGATCCTCCGTTAGAACAGGTTCCATGTTTAAAGGTTCTTCTTTAGAAATGTAGACTGGATAACCATCCAAGGAGGACCTGAGGGAACCTTGGTTTTGTTTCAGGATGGCAGGAGAAAGATCGAGACGAAGAGGAAAGGGGACTATTAGTCGTTAGCATGCTTGCCTCGCACCTCCGGGGTTGGGGGTTCGAATCCCATCTCAGCCCTGTTTCCTCCATGTACTCAAGTTTCCTCACCCAGTCCAATGACACTGTTGGGGTTGTAGGCCAGTTGGTATTTCCAAATTGTTCATACTGCAGTGTCTGAATGTGTGTACTGTTGTGCCCTGCAATGTGTTGGCACCCCGTCCAGGGTGTCCTCCGCCTTGTGACCCGAGTTCCCTGGGATAGTCACCAGGCTCCCCTCCCCTACGACCCTGTGTAGGATAAGTGGTATGGAAAAAAGATGGATGGATGGATGGATGGATGCTCTGATTGGCTCAGATGACCAATCAGAGAACACTCTCGTTTCCGGTCACCGCCGTCGATTCCTTTTTCTCTACTGGCTGAACAGGCACTGGCTATTATGAATGATACAGAAAACAAAACAAAAGCTACAGCCAATAATTGATTTAAAAAAATCTTTTTATTTTAATTACAGACGTCTTCATGTAAATGGTATTCCAGCTTGTACTCCCACCCAAAATCCAGTAGCACACACACACACACATACACACACACACACAGATACCTTCCTTCCCTCATTTGCTCTGTATGTCTCTCTTTCTTTCTTTTTTTCTTTCGTTCCCCTGTGTGGCTAAAACCATTCATAGCCCAGCGTGTGTCAGACTCACATTATGAAAAATGTGTGTCACTTTGGAGAGTCGCCGTCTTCTTCCACCAGCCTGTGGGGCCTTATCTCATACCATCACTCTACATCTCCTTCTCCTTCTCTGCCCCTTTCTCTCTCAGTCATAAAATATATATATATGCTACACAGGCTGAAGATAAAGGTGTTGCCAGACGTTTATGCCTGAAGGGAATGGTTTGAAGAGACGCAGAGAGACTGCTTTCCTTCTACTTACTGCCACACGCTATACTAAAGTATTTCCCTTTGCGTCCTTTTAATAGTCGTCCACATGCACAACGTCTACCTCCACCACAGTAATCAGGCTCTTCCAGGAATAGGTGTGGGTATTGTGATTTAGGGCGGTTCCGTGGTGGAACTGCCGGGGTCTGGATGCTTGGACAACAACATAAACGCCCAATCCTCCACCGCATTATGGAGTCTGGGCAATATCGCTCATACGGACAGTGACAAAGAGGACGAAGCGGCAGTTAACCTCGGGCACAGCAGCCAGATTCAACACCATGATCCATGAACCCACAAGGGCGTTCCTCAATTTCGGTACTTTTCGAAAGTTTGTGCAGTCCAGGAAACAGATCTCTGATCCGTTTCGTTTCATTTGAACTCGGGTGTGCACCGGAGCCTGGGGAATTCTCGATTCCGATTGGCCAGAAAGTGTTAATCAAGTAAAGAATTAACGCATGATATATTCTGCAAAAATAACCTACACCAAGCCGAACCCTGAGTGGATTATTTCCATACAACCGCACTGTCGATCAGACAGTCAACCATTACAGTGTTTTATTTCTTAATGAACGACACCTTTTATAGTTAGAGCTCATGTTGTGGAACGTCCAGGAGACAAGCTATTTCCTGTTATCACTTACGTTATAGCAACGATAAACATGAACATCACCAGCATCAATCTGTTTATTATTAGTCTTAGATTATGTGAAGCATCTGCCATAAAGTCCCTGTCTATGAGGTGTTACTATAGAAACAATTTATTCATATAAACCTGTCGTTAAACATGTTACAACAGGAACTAGTATTCGAGCAGTGTAGTTATACAAAAAAACAAAAAAAAGCACATTTTCTGACCAATAAGATTCAAGAAGTCAGTCATGCCACCCGTGCTGTGGTATAATTTTCTATTATAGCCGCTCTGACAATGGCTCTGACAAGATGACTATCGATATCGGCTGATGCTCAAGGTTTCCGTGTCAGTGTCGGAAAAGAAACAGCGGTGTCGGGGCATCTCTAGTGTTTCACGAGAAGATGTTTCGCGTTTTTGGAAGGAGTCTCCAGTGTCAGCGCTTTCCAACGGTCAGTTTTCCGACATGGGAACATGGGCGGAAATGTCAGGATGGAAGGCTTTGCAGTTTCTCAACGTTAAATGCAGACTAGAATGGGCTAAAAAAAAATGAATGTGCTGGTAATGAATAAATGTTGGGAAATTGTTGTGGTATAAGAAGAACAAAACACTTCAAGAAACATGCTTTTACAGGAAAACAATCGACTCCCAGGTACTTTGTGTTGGGTGGGAATTCACTGATTATTTTCCTTTCACAGCATGTCCTGTTCTGGAGTATTTTTCCTGTTTCTTGTCGTTTATATCTTATATAACTGATAGTATTATATCAAATCTATCTGCTTGTTATATTAAAAAATATACATTCCAAGAACATTTCTGTAGGTACACAATTTACCCTTTCCATCAACAGAAAGGGACCACAATAGGTCTACTGCTGACCGGATATTATTTCGATAGGAGACCGTTCTCAGTAAAGCAGCGACACTGATACGGTAGTGTACTGTACAGTATGTAGCGCTGGGAAGACTGTATTAAGCACAGCAGCATAGAAAAAAAAAGAAAAGAAAAGTGCTGCACACCAACAAGCTACTGAGAAGAACACAAAACGAACGACTTTGCAAGCATGCCGCATGTAAATACACTTACAACGCATCCGACCCGTTCCTATCTTTATTAATGACTTCACACTATCAAATTAAGATCTTTAAGACCAGCGTTCAGTCTACCGACTCTTCTCTGCTCTTACTCCCAAAGTAGAGCTTAATCTAAATTCAAATTAATTTAGCACTCTCTGGTGCTGGCGGAATTCATTAGCCAAGCTTCAGGGACATTTTCCTGTTTAGCCATCTCCTTCAGCACTCAGTTGTAAGACATCCTCATAATCCTGTTTTATGAATTATTCAAAAGTTTGTAGGGTAGATTACTCACCCAGAGCCGCAGGGCCCAGCAGGCTGGCCAATAGGAGCATCCGAAGCGCCCACATGGCCCCACCCCTTATCGGTTGGCCAATACAGGTGTGAGATCCAGCTGGTGGAGTCAAACAAGTCAAACCGAGCTCAAGTCGGGGAAGGTCGTGGGCCACTACGGCGTCACCTAAACACAACCACACACACACACACACACACACACACACACACACACACAAAAAAAAAAAAACAGCTTTGTTAGTAGAGAAATATTCAGTGTTTCCCAACATCTCAATTCCCCATGCACTGAACAGTTCATGCTCTATACACACCAGAATCGGCTTATAAACAGAAGGATAATTAGCTAATCTGAGTCAGGTGTTTTTTGACGGTGGGGAAAAACAAGTGTGCAGTGCAGGAGGGCCTCCAAGAGCTGGCGAATGCGGAGCTGTTTCGAAAGTGCAACCTCCCTGCATAAAAGGTGTTTTTCCGACAGTAACCTGGGAGGCTTTTAGAAGCACATGTTGATGCATTGCATTGAATTAGCATTATTTATTCAGAAAAACACATCACTTTAGGGCCCTGAGAAGGGCGTTTAATTGGGCAAACATTATTGTAGAAAATAAAATAAACACACACGATAAATGATTTTTTTTTCTTCCTCAAACAAATTGGAGAAACTACTTTTTGTGGCTCCAGTTTATTTAAAAAAATAATCCCCATGCTGGCTCAGAGAATCTTTACTACTGTGTGTCTCCGTATGCTGAAGCTGAAAGCACCGATCATTGTATGTGTTGTTACCAGTTATCAGCCAATCAAGTGGCAGCAGGGCAATGCATAAAATCGTGCGGATACAGCTCAAGAGCTTCAGTTAATATTCACATCAAACATCAGAATGGGGAATATGGTCAAAGAAAAACAGCTAAACTGGTTTGAGTTCACAGGAAAGGTTTGGTAACTCAAACAGCCACTCTTTATATACGCGGTGAGCAGAAAAGCATCTCAGAACGCACAACACGTCAAACCTTGAGGTGGATGAGCTACAACAGGAGAAGAGCACATCTGGTTCCATTCCTGTCAGCCAAAAATAAGAATCTAAGGCGCAGAATCTGAGAAACTGGACAGAAACACCGCCTGGTCTGTTACAGTAGACGGTGAGTGTATCGGTTCCGACGCACTTTCACAAAGGGAGCCAATAATTTAGAAAAGAGAAGACAGAAAGTGCACTAGATAATGTGAGAAACTATTGTGTGTCCCTGTATGATTAATTCAAAGCATCACTGGTCGCATTTTGCTGCTCATTTTACTCTATATATTTATTTTGCTTCATTTTAATGAAGGGTTGCCAATAATTTAAAAGCAGGATGCTGATTTTCACAACAATCAAAAAAATTTTCTCTGTTTTGTCTGTACACTGTTGTCTAGCTTACCACGCTGACAGTTTCCCCTAAGAAATCGCACCACACTACGGTTATGTGTTGATGAGATTTCACGGAAACGTCTAAAAACCTTCCAAGAAAAAGTTTTTCGGATTGTTTTTTTTGTGTTTTTTTCCGTATCTCGTGGAAGACTAGAATTTCTGAGATAAGAGCGCGAATGCAACGCCACCGTGAATTTAATCGCATTCGACAAATGATCAGAATATTGTTGACGGGAAAGTGTTGATTAGGACTCGTAGCGATGCGTGACAAACGTCTCATTACATCATTACGCAAAACCTGGTTGGTAGCAGCAGGCGCTCGGGCCGCGTGTGAAAAACGCTGATCGGATGTGAAAAATGTTTACTTCATGCTTAATGGAAAGTAGTCTTGCTGGGGTTTCCATCATCTGTGGAGAAGTGTGTGAAAGAAAATGTCACATTGGGAAAGGGGGGAGGGGTGCTTTCCTACCAACTTCCTTCCTCCCTCATGCATGAAATCCCATCATCCCACTGCTACGTATTTTAAAGGAAAACTCCACCCTGGAATACGTTAATTGCATTTAAATTGAAATATTTCCGATGTGCTCAGCGGTTCTGGTGCAAATTTGTTGTTTTGTGCAAGTGGATTGTCTGCCTTGATGATGTCACATCGTTATTGGTGAATACCAGGAAGGAAAAAAAAAACAAAACAATTCAACAATTTTAAACAGTCAGGTTTTTACTATTATCTCTTAAAGCAGTGTTCGATTTACTCCAACGTACAGTAGTGTAGACGATGGTGCGAAACGTTGAACTGCAATGCAGCTTTACAGTACAAAGTTTGAAGATCTGGAAGCTGATCTGTTTGAACAGAGTGTACACATGAGGAAATGAGAGAGCCGGAAAGACTAAAGTACTAAAGCACCGCCGCATCGGTTGCTTCAGGTAGAGCGGAAGAGAGGGTTAAATCCCATTCACAGCATTGCGGGTAATGTCGGAAGTTGTAGTTGAAGTGCTGTGAAAATAGACCAAAATGTCGATGAAAGTCAACTCCAGGTGGCTTTTTCATAATTAAGGATCTCCGGAAAGACACTAAATACAACAAACATATTCCTTTAATCAACATAACGTATACCACAGCAGCATCCCGGATCAAAATGAACCCAGATGCGAACCCAGTACTGTTCTGTTAAGGCTGTAAGGAGGGCCAGGAGGATCAGAGAGAACAGAGTCCCTCTGGGAGAACCAGAGCAGCGAGTGCCACTGCTGAATCCCTGACGTCAGAGTGTGTGTGTGTGTGTGTGTGTGTGTGTGTGTGTGTGTGTGTTAGGCTTTTTTGTTCCTCGGTTCTGATTCCCTGGCGTCAGCACATGCACTGGGCTTTTTTTTTTTTTCCTTTCCTTTTTCTTTTTGCAGTCTACACCAAAACTGTCACAGGGTTGACTCAGAATAAACTCAGAATAAAAAGAAATCAGGGCCATTTGTACGAAAACTCTGTAAGTGTAAGATGTTTTGAATAGTAATGAAATAAATACAGAGAAAGAGGTTACTAGAAAAGTGAAGTGAAGAGGAAAAAAAAAAAAAACTGGATCAATATTTGGCTTTTAAAAGTTTAAAAAAAATTCAGGAAAAATTCAAGAGAGCACTTTATTTTTAATCACATAAATACCCTGTACCATGTGCATAGCTGTATTTTTAATAATAATAATAATAATAATAATAATGAGAGAAGAAGAGGCAGAAAGATAAGAAAGTGAATAAGAATAATAAGATTAATAATAATAATAATAATAAGAGAGAAGATGAAGAAGAAAAAGGATAAGAAAATTAATAATAATAATAATAAGTAGAAGAAGAAGAGAGAAGAAGAATAAGAAGAATAAGAAGAATAAGAAGAATATACACTATAGTAATATATTAGAATTTCTATAATAATTCTTTATTTTTCATTTTGTACAATGTTTATATTTTTAGTTGTATATATTTTATTTGTATTATATATGTATAGAGAGAGAGAGGTAAATAGTACAATACTCACTCACATGTTGTGCTGTGAATGACTGCAAGTGAGAGATTTATCTGTAATTAGATCACTTCCTGCAGTTTCATACTAACTTTCCATCGCTGATCTCACGTGCCTGAAGCATATCAAAGCTCCAGCACGAGAACACGGAAACGGAATGAGCCAGGTATCAGTCCGAAACCTCATTAAGCCCTAATGAGCTTTGGATGTGTTTTCATATGACACATGAATACAGGGAAAAAATTTAATCCTATCAATACAGGGCCAGGATTTTGTTTTTGAAAGGACTTCGCCTTGAAGCATGTCTACAGAGACAAAGACGCAGCACATAAGACAGACAGCATCACTGGCATTCATTAACACATGCACAGACAGCCTGACATGCCAACAAATACACACACAAATATCCCTATAGAGAGATGTGGGATTGGTGTGTTTGATAAGTTTGCCCAGAGTTGGCGTTCTGCAGCAGACAGCTTCATTACCCACTCACACATTGGTGTAAACTTTCTAATCAGTGTTTGCTGGCACTGATTCCACACTGAGAGTGACGCCCACTCCCTGTGCTTCAATTAATTGCACTTTTTAAGCTTGATCTGCTTAAACTAGAACAGCAGATTATGAGGAGAGTGCCGGAATGGGGCATTTAGTAGGGAAAAGAGTGACGGATAAGGGTGATTAGTGAAACAAAGCCGTAAAAAATATAAAAAGGAAAGGAAACAAAAGATATGAGGGAAATGAGTGAGGGGAAAATATGAGATATGCGTGAGGAGGGGAAAAAAAGAGAAATGATAGGTAACCTATCTGAGGAATCGGTCACAAAGATAAAAAAGATAATGACACAACAACTGTTTAATTAACAGTGAGGCATGAAAGCTCATACAACATTTTACCTGAAATTTCATTTAACTTTTCTACTCTAAGTGTAAATTTGTGCCAGGTACAAAAGAAAAGAGAAAAAAAGTAGTCGACTTATTATTGCAAAATTCTGCCTTATCTCATAGTTCAGAATTTTGATAACAAGCCAGAATTTTGAAATAATAAGTCAGTTTGAGATAATAAGTAAGACTTTTCAGATAATAAGTCAGAATTACGAGATAATAGGTCACAATTTTAAAAAAAAAGATTTTTTAATAAAATGTCAGATATTTTGATAAGTGACTATTTTCAAATAAATTGGAATTTTGAGATAAGTCAAAAATGAGTCAGAATTCTGAGATGCTAAGTAAAAATCTGGAGATACTAAGTCAAAATATTGAGATAATACGTCAGAGTTCAGAGATAATGAGATACTATGAGATAAGGTAGAATCCTGATATAAAAAGTCACAAAATTGAATAAGTCAGGAGTTTGAGATAAGTCAGAATTCTGAGACAATACATCGGAGTTTTAAGATAATATGTCAGAATTTTGATCAAAAAGTCAAAATCTTTAGATACCAAGTCAGAATGTTAATTCAGAATGTGATAATTCAGAATTCTGAGATAATGTGTCACAAAATTAAGATAACATCAAAAACATTTGAGATCAATCAGAATTCTGAGATAATAAGTCACAAAATTGAGATAATAAGTCAGAACTATGAGGTGATAAGTCACAATAATAAGTCAAGCTGTTGAGTAAGTACAAATTTTGAGATCAGTCGGAATTCTTAGATAATAATTAAATATTTGGACATAAGTCAGAATTTTCACATACTGAAAAATATGTAATGCTTCTTCTTTTCAACCTGGCAGAAATGGGCTTCCATAGTGAATGGCATTATAAATGTTCAGTGTTTTTGAAAAGAGATTGTAGCAGCAAGCTAAAAGCAACGTCACAATAACATTCCCAGCCAGCACAGATGTATTCAGAGACACATTCTCACTCTGTAGGAAATTTGCAATACACCTGAATCATAGTCTTGCATTCAGTGCGACCAAAGAACGTTTTATTTATTTAAATATCGTGATGTGTGTATATACATATATATGTGAGTTTTGTGTTGCTATGCTTTGTATTAAGAGGCTAGTTATAGCCACTCCCACAGATCGACCAGCTGCCTTTGATGATCCACTAATTACTAGTAGTATAAGAAGACTTGTTTGAACAATTGATATCTATCCTGAAGAAGGCTGTGTAGCCGAAACGCATAGATCTACACTTTTAATTGTTTTTAATGATTTAGCCCAGTTCATTAAAGACTTTACTTCACCACGTGAGTGCCTTGGAGTATTTCGTTTTTACAATTTCTGGCAGCGTCGTAAAGTTTTTGCGTTACTTGCTACGACACACGCCTAAAAGCTGCCACCAGGACTATAGCATGGTTTTTAAAAAAAAATTTGATTCAAGTAAAAGGAAAATTCCACAGAAACACAGTACAATAGTGCAAATTTTCTACGCTGTCGGAGGTCACATTGAATTCCAAGTGTGTCAGAAAGCGTAATTGGACGACATGTAGCGTGAACAGTGGTGCGACCCTGCTGTCACCTATTTTGCATGGAAAGCAATTTGCAATAGTACCATCTGTTAAAGCCGATCTGTGACTATTCCATCAGCAGCGTGGTGTTGCTACTCAATAGCCATAGTCATGTGCTTTACGCAGGCTACACTGATTTATGGCTAGAAGTCTGTCACTGAGATAATGTTTTTGAACCCACAACTACCATTTTTGTTCCTCCTTTTTCATGAAACTTGAGCAGAAAACACTGCGCACGGGATTAGACCTGAACAGTGGCTTGGTGTCACCATTTCGTTAGCCTGAGGTGACTAGTGATGTAATTAACACTTAAATTAGGATTTAACTTAGTCCCAAAGTAGAGCGTCTACCCACAACATTAGTCTCTATAATGAGCCACACTTCACTAAGAACTATTGCATCTATTGTAGGATGACTATCTCTTAGCAACTAGCAGCGCAGTCATGCGACTGTCCTTTGAATTCACTCATTGCATCAACCGTGCCATGCTGTTTTCTTCAACGTGGCATACTTCGTCGATTTAAATCTTGCAAAGTCACATGACTCCAATAGGTAACATGAGGGACGACATTGGGGTGGGATTAGTGTCCATACCTTTTCTCAATTCATTCACATATAATCAAATTAAACCAAATTGCATTACAATCTTGTCGTCTTCTTGTTTTACATTTTAATCTTACAATTATGGGTGGTTGTTTTTGTTTTTGTTTTTTAGATTAAAAACTTACCTTGCTACACTGGGCCCTGTTTAACCTGCTCCACTTTATTATTCTTAATTCATTTAATTCAGTCCTTCTCAGGTTATTCACTGCAAATTCTTTCATTTGTTGGATTCTCTGTAGCCTGTTACACTCACACACACACACCCACACACACACACACATGTACAGTATCTCACAAAAGTGAGTACACCCCTCACATTTTTGTAAATATGTGATTATATCTTTTCATGTGACAACACT
>JANDJT010000168.1:9868078-9882726 GCA_024331685.1 Stegophilus panzeri
AAAAGATATAATCACATATTTACAAAAATGTGAGGGGTGTACTCACTTTTGTGAGATACTGTATATATATATATACACAGCAGTTAAAAAATCTGGAACCTTAGGAAGAAAATAAAACAACTGAACTTTTGTAAATGGAGTAGAACTGTCTAAAATCTGTCATCCTGATGTATCTCGGTATATGTGTGAGTGAGCTTAAGCCATTGATTGGACCTGAAAGCATGTTATCAATAGTAGGCCTGAATGAGGTCATCCACAAAGCCCTATCAGCCACCAATTATTACCCTTCGCTCTTATCATGGCTGCACAGCCTGTTCCGCTTCCACTCCCTCATAGCGGCCTACGTGTCCCATAATTCATCAGTCAGGGCACCTCTTTCCTGACACATGTAAAGATTAATGCTAATTAGAGGTGCGTAGCGTATCGTCTCTTTTAATGAGGAGCCGCTGAGGTCATTTGACATCAGATCAGGCTGAGATTGATTGAAGAAAAAGATGATTGGAGAAATCCATCACAACTAAATATCTGTATCAGAGGTAAGGGATGTGAACATGACCTATTTGGCTTTTTGTAGAGCGCACACACACACACACACACACACACACACGCACAATGAGCATTGAATTTTTACCTGCAACATTTCAAATCAAATGATGGATCTGCAAAAAAAGAGCAAAACAACCTCCAAATGATCTTTAAGACAGATGATATAGTAGCAAATCCGTCTCCCGGCTGAAACAAACCTTCCCGGTTTCCTCGCAGAGACAGAGTGTGTTAAGTTAGGCTACCTGCTGCGTGTCAATACTCCGTCCGTCATGCCTTCATTGCGCTCTATATATTGATTAAGCCATAGATCACAGAGGACCTACAAGACATTATTTCTAATTAAAAAGTACGCTATAAATTGTGTTTTATTGCGCCTGGACACTAAATAACCGGAGGGAGAAGAGAGAGAGAGAGGGAGTAGCCATGGAGGGTTTAAAGGAGCAATAAAGAATGAGACCGAGATGCTGAAACACCCATTGGACATACACATGCAGAAACACACTTAATGAGAGCTTCCTCATCATTTCAGTGAGTGAATTCCAAAGATGGTTCCCTCGCTGAATAAATCTACTGTTTCGCAAAAAACATGAGATCTCCTGCCGGTTTCCCACCAGAGGCTGTGTGAATATAATAACATCAAGTTCGTTTTTTTTTTTTTTAAATCTCACGAATCAGCACAGCAATGCACCAAAAAATAAATAAATATTTATGACTGTCAGGAGTTTCTAGAAAGTTCCCTTCCCATTCAGACTCATTCATCTTGCTTGCTGAATCTGGTTCTGGGAATTTTATGAAGCAAGCTGTCAATCATTTAGCAGTAAAATGTTCGTCTTCACTGTACAGTGTTTTGTGTGTGTGTGTGTGTATAGGGCTCTATATACTGTATGTATACTCTAGGCTTGTGCGATATAACGATTTAATAACCTCGACAAAATTTGACACTACCATGATATCCTGTGACATTTACTCTGCTTAAATTATATGACCAGACCTGCTTTCCTTTACACATTTTGCGTAGGAGCTCTGCAGTTTAACATCGGAGTACGCTAGTAAAAGTTAGTAAAAGCCTATCAACAATATACATCTGGAATGATTTGCGTCGGTGTTTTGAACCGATTTTAAACAACACCGCCTGGAAGCCCCGCCCCCTTCCCCTTCAGAGAATGTTTCGAGTTGAAATAAAATCGGACAATAAAACTGTATGTGCAACACATTTATAGTTAACCTCAAATGCCACTGAAGTATTTGAAATCTGCGCCAAAAAATGTTCCAAATGCAACCAACCACACCCTTAGAAAAATAATTTCTAACACCCTAAAGGTGGGGTATTTTTTTGTTGTTGTTTGCTTGCTTGCTTGTGGTTCCTCTCAATAAGGAAGCTCTTCAGTGTTCTATGTAAAACCCTACAACAGAATAGATGCCAAGAAGATGCTAGAACATTTATCCTTCCAAAGCACCCTTGAAAATACTCTGCAGAAATTTCAATTTTGGCCTAGAAGTAGACTGACTGAAGGCTCTGATATACTGTATCTGCTGTATCCAACACAGAAAGCAGCTGCCTTCATGCATTGAGACCTACACGCTATCACATGTCTGCAGCCATACCGTATCAGACGTACGGACAATTCACTTATTGAAATATGAATGATGCTTAACATGACAGCTATATTATAGGAAATGTTGCCATTTTAATAAAAACCAGCCAATTTGCTTGTTAGTGAAGGTGTATGTGGAAAAAGGCCAGGTCTGTCAGATTCTGGCTCAGTTTTTGCTATAGTCCTGTGGGTTTCCACTCCATGCCAAAAGCAGCAGCCAAACGTCATCACTCTTAACCTCTCAAGATATATTTTGAAGATAATACATTGGATTGGGGAAAGTTTAGGCTAAATTCTGTTTAGTCTAACGGATCTTAAGCTTCACCGTGGACCTGAACTGACCTATTCATGAACTATGATGGTAGTAAAGCAAGGATAGCAAAGCTTCAGAGCACTTGTTGCATCCATCCAGCCATCCATTTTCCATACCGCTTATCCTACACAGGGTCGTGGTGGGGCCTGGAGCCTATCCCAGGGAACTCGGGCACAAGGCGAGGGACACACACACTACGGACAATTTGGAAACACCAATCAGCCTACAACGTATGTCTTTGGACTGGGGGTGGAAACCAGAGTACCCGGAGGAAACCCCTAAAGCACGGGGTGAGCATGCAAACTCCACGCGCCCAGGGCGGAGGTGGGATTCAAACCCCCAAACCCGGAGGTGCGAGGCGAACGTGATGTTCGAGGCCCCCCATGTTTTGTTCCTATTTTACCTTTTTGTTATTGTTCTGGTTTCATTTTCTCCTCCCATCCTAATTCATTGGCTTGTGCGTGCTCAGTCAATTATCTGTGTTAACTGTGTCTTGTTTCTGGTTTGTGTTTATTGCGTCATCAAATGTACTTGATTCTCGCCATCCTTGCCATGTTTTCCCATTATTCTGTTTGTTTGCTAAATTGACGCTTATTATTAAAGCCTTTGTGTATTGGTATCTTGGTTTCTTGTACATCCTTGTTTTGTTATCGTATGGGACACCATTTGATATTTGAACTACACTCAGGTTTGGCGCTCACCATTACCGTCATCACGCCTTTGCCTACCTTGTTATAAAGAAACTTGAATGCGTACAATCTATACGTTATCTGATCATCTGACTACAACTTATTTATACACATTTTTGAACTCTAACCATGACCATCAGTCTGAATATTATGAGTTACAAAGAAAAAATATTGGTCTTCTTGTGTATCATATTTGTCCCCCTAATACTTGGTTGCGCGTCCCCTTGCCTTAATAACACTATCAATTCTGTCAGGTAAGGATGCCACAAGTGTTTTTGAGAGAGTTCCTGCCAATTTTATCCACTCTACAACTGACTGGCAATTCAGCTAGAGTTTGTGGTGCCTATTTCAGTGTTTCACCTGCTGTTCCAAATAATCCCAGTGATTTTACAGACCACTCAATGTGTCCCGCTGTCCCATCATGCTCATCGAAGGAGTCACACCAAGATTTGGCACCCTACAGTTGTTATCCTGTGTGTGGTGTATGTGGTGTTCTTCCTGGACATAAAGTACAAAAGTAACCTCAATTCAATTGAATTCAATTTTATTTCTATATCACTTTTGATAATAGACATCACAGAAATCCATAAATTGATTTAGGTACCTAATGAGCAAATCTGTGGCAAGGGAATACTCAGAGGAAGAAATCTTGAGCGGAAACAGACTCAAAAGGGAAGCCATCCTCATCATCTGACACCGGGTTGTGGGATTATAAATCATTACCCTTCCATAATTGTATACTATAGAGTTAAATATTACTAAGCGTGTTGAATAAGAGTCCTAGGATCAGCATGGGACACTGGGTAGTCTGGCAATCCATTTTATATGCTTATAAGTTATATTCGTCCAGGAGCACGACCTATTGATATTGTTCACTCTATGGCCAAAAGTTTGTGCAGACCTGACCATCACACTGATACCTGCTTGTTGAATATCTCATTCCAGATTTAGCCCGACTTTGCTGTTATAATAACCTCCACTCATTCAGAAACAAGAGCATTAGTGAGGTCGGGCACTGATGTTGGGCGAGGAGGTGTTCAGTGGGGTTGAGGTCAGGGTTCTGTGCAGGCCACTCGAGTTCTTGTTAATGTTAATGGTCTGCACTTATATAGCACTTTTATCCAAAGCACTTTACACTGTGTCTCATTCATCCATTCACACACACTCTCACACACCAATGGTAGCAGAGCTGCCATGCAAGGCACTAACTTGCCATTGGGAGCAACTTGGGGTTCAGTGTTTTGCCCAAGGACACTTCGGCACGTGGCGTCACGTGGGCCGGGAATCGAACCGCCAACCCTACGATTAGTGGACAACCCGCTCTACCACCTGAGCCACAGCCGCCTGGAGTTCTTCCATTCCAACCTCGGCAAACTGTGTTTTCATAGACCTCGCTTTGTGCATAGTGCCACTGCCATGCTGGAACAGGTTTGGGCCTCTTAGTTCCAGTGAATGGAAATTGCAATGCTACGGCATACAAAGACATTCTAGACAAATGTGTGCTTCCAACTTTGTGGCAAAAGTTTGGGGAAGAACCACATATGGATGTGATCCACAAATATTTGGCCATATAGTGTACATTAAGGCAATACCGTTGGTGGATGTGACTAATTGTTTCCTCTGGGAAGCTTAGGTCTTTGCCTACAGAATAAATAACATGCTGTTTACTACTGTAAATAACTTCCTAGGTGCACTGCCAATAGGACTGCCTCCCAGTACTTCTTCGCAGTGTTGCAGTGTTTCCTTATGAAGAGCACATCCATGCCAGCTAATACCTTCAGATTTGATAGTAAGTACCTCTGGGAGGCGACAAGCACAAAACCCACGTTTCAGCTGAACTGCTCCATGTCCAGAAAAATGGCCCAAACAAGACAGTACTTGAGGAGTCCACCTGAGAAGTGTGTGTGTGTGTGTGTGTGTGTGTGTGTGTGTGGAGAGCTTCAAGTCACTGCTAGAGAAAGAGTGCTTGACAAATGGCATTTCTTCTAAACACCATCAGTAAGCATAAGCAATGGAGGTGAGCTGATGGATTTCCATGCGTCAAATCTCAACGCATCCACAAAAGACGCACGAACACTATGCATGCACACACCCAAAGAATCCACTGTCAAACTATTCCCAGGCTGCCTCGGGCTTTTGACATGATTTGATTGGCCACAGGCCACAGCCATCAGTCACTGTCTCCAGATGTCTCAGGCATGCATGAGGTAAGTTTCACAGATTCGGATACAAGCGCATAATAGAGGGAGGGTGTGTCCTGCCGAAGAGAGACAGAAACAAAAGGACGGGACAGGGACAATGGGAAAACAAGTAAGAAAACAAAGTTGACAGAGGAAGACGGAGTGGCGCGTATGAGGGTGTGTTGGGCTTTGGGATGGCAGAAGGGTATTTAAAAGCCAGGATTTGCCTAACTGACAAGTTGTGGCCCACCAGATGACGAGTCAGTGGCCTGTGCGAGAGGAAACTGTGTGCATAATGGGGTGTGTGTGTGTGTGTGTGTTTGGCTTTAAACACCATGGAAGCAACCACCCTGGAAGTGCCCCTGATAAACAATCTATGACAGCATTAGGAAAATAATAAATAAATAAATAAATAAACATAGACTTGAACTATTTTCTATCCATCTATCTATCTATCTACCTACATATCTATATATCTGTCTGTCTGTATATCTGTCTATTTATTAATAAATTTTTATGTTTATTTATTTATGTTTATTTATTTATAGCTTTGTGTAAATTGAATTTCTCATTGGTTAATGAGTGAGAACTTGACACGCCCATCTACTTTAGCATCATTAAATTCCCCTCTGTGTGTGTGTGTGTGTGTGTGTGTGCATTTGTCCTTACATTGACTTATGTACATATGCATAGTATGTATAATACACAGCAAGTACTGAATGAGCCTTCGTTAACATGTGCGGTTGTGATGGGTACACACTTGCTTTAGGGTGTGTACACGCGTGCGTGTGTGTGTGTGTGTGTGTGTGTGCGTGTGTCTGCGAGTGCGCATGACTTTCAGCTTGTCATTGTTGTTATTCCCATGACAGCAGACAGGAGAACAGCAGGAAACACACACACACACACACACACACACACACACACACACACAAGAAACAACACATGATGCACACACAAACAGCTGCTGTCTTGAAAACTTGAAAACCTACTACAAATGCTTCTTTTCATTGCTTTACTCATACCATTTTACACACACACACACACACACACACACACACACACACACACACACACACTTTAATAATCTGCAGCAGTTACACCAGTTGAGCTGTATTCACTCTATAAAGAGGATCCTTTAGTTTAAAAATGGGGCTGTCTATAATTTCAGCTCCATTCACACCACAGCCATTAAGGTGCATCTTAACTAGCAGAATGTAAAATGATCAGAGATCTAAACAGCCGCACTGTGTGATGTTTCTCACCATCTGCTGCCGATCAGTAACATGAACCACCGGCAGTAGGAAAACTACATTCACGCTCGTTACACACACTGTTCCTCTGTTTCACTCTGACACACTTATAAGCACTGGGCTTTGTTATAAGGTCCTGACTCAAATTAGCCATATTGTGCATGTCTAATACTATTTCTCATTCTGGTCTGTGGATTGTTGATCACAGCACTATCGAATTCTCCGTTCTGATTGGTCAGCTCAGAGTTTCGCAAAAGCAGCATTGTAAATAGTATTGTAAAATTCTCTCTCTCTCTCTCTCTCTCTCTCTCTCTCTCTCTCTCTCCCTTTTAAGGTGATTTTAACTTTATGATGCTTTTAGCAAACCAGGCCCAGAAATTGTTCATATTCTACTACAGCAGCTCAGACAGTAGCGTCGGTGCTCATTTAAATCACAAATTACTATTGAAAATACTACCTTAGCAAGTGTAACTATCTTGAATATAGTCAAATGTATCAAGTAATTCCTATTATAATATATATATATTGTTTTTCAAATTTGCAATGCAACTTGCAGAGTTGTTTGTGCTTTTTTGTGGAGAACTACTTGGCAAAATTGCAATTGTACGAAAAGGGCAGACCTTTTAGCTGTACTCATGTTTGATGCACGTGAATCAAAGGGCGCGTTGTGATGACGCCACACGACGCGTCTCGGCCCAGACCCGCGTAAAATCTGCGGTAGTTTCGAAAAACTGAAAGCTCCTCCGTATGCTGCGGCGTTTGTTTGATTTTGCGAGGGACTGCTTTTAGAAGGGGTCTCCGGTATAAAAGTCGAAGCTAAAGCTGTTCATGTACATTTTCCGACACGGGGAAGTTTTCAGGATGGAGATATTTGCCGTTTCTCAGTAACGAGCTGCATTTTTGTTTCTTCAAGAGAACTTGACTTCAAGAGGAAGTGGGGGAATGGCTTTTAGTTTGAACACGAGTGAAACTAACTTGCTTCGGGTAAACGTTTGGAAGTCGTAAACGGTGGCAAATTGCTGTGGTATATAACAGGAATAAAACACTTGCTGTTGTAGGAAAAGAATCAACATTAGATGATAGTAACTCTCTGAAAACATAAAACATTGGAAGACAAGAGGAAGCACTATCAAGTCTTTGGAAATAAATAACAACTTGTTTTTTTGTCTTGGGAGCTTATTAAGGCTTTTAAGTTATAAAGTGCAGCTTGAGGCCAATTAATATGGCACTAAAGTCAAAGTTTATCACGACAAGCTATAGTTAAAAGAAAACAAAACAAAGGAGAAATCTTTTTCTAGTAATACTTCAGAGACATAGATAAGCCTGTCTGGACTAGTGTGTGTGTGTGTGTCTGTGTGTGTGTGTGTGTGTGTGTGTTCTGTCTGCTGAGCTGTCTGATGCTGTCAGTTTCTCCTTCAGTCGCTCGGAGTCTCAGGCAGTGCTAGTCAGCTCTCTGCGTCCTCCACGCACACACACACACACACACACACACACACACACACACTGCAGGAGGAAGCTGACTGTGCACGAGGACCTAATGCTGCACATTTTCACACACCTTCAGAAATATAAACAAATACACTCTATAGATCAATGTGATAGATGTATGCAAATGAGTATGCAAATCACCATGAATAAACATGTGTGAATGCGCCTACTAGCCTTTAAGAGTCTCTTAGTGTTTTGATGGTTCAGTCGTTGCAGTAGCAAGAACAGCGCCAACCTCTAGTTGCAATCAAAGAGCCATTTTGTTTAACAAAGCGCTAACTCGAGCCGAAAGGTAAACAGTTTCAGGTCCTTGCTTTCAGTCAAATCATGTGATTTGCATCTGCCTTCTGGTTCCCAATGGCCTTCCATCACACTCACTCACAACACAAGTGGATAGAAAAGAGGAAAATCAGAGCACGAAGGATATGAGATGAAATATCATAGAGTGTGACGACTGAGACGTACTGGTATTATGAGTGCGTGTGCGTCTTTGTGTTTCTCACCCCCTCGTTTCATCACCACGACTGACGCTAACTAGAAGCGAGCTCGCATTAAGCCAAGGAGAGCGCTGAATGAAGGACTCAATTCCACGTCACGCCGCATTACTGCATTCCGACTGAATAAAGTCCTCAGACTGAAATTAATTTGACACCTTTCACCACTAATAGGCTGCTTGATTTGTGACTGAGCCTTACTTTCTAAGAGGCAGAGACACTACGGCGTAAAAGACAAACTGAACCGAACCCTTTTCAAACCAGGAAGTCATCTAAAACTTTAGAGGTGTCCGTAACGAATTCATCATTTCTTATCGTTAATACTGTATGTGCTTTTCATATAAAGAAAAGATGTACAAAATCTTCCTCTAGGCTTTTTTAATAGATGAATCAATCCAGGAAACAAATAGCCAAGCGCAGTCATTAATTACTGAAGAACGACCTACAAGCACTTAGCTTGTTATTGAATAAAGCTGCTTAATATTAAATATCAGTCATTAATTATACGCAAAGGTTTCATAATTCACGTGGATAATTCTGCTTGGTGGATGACATTTGAGTCTGCGCTACTCACCGAGACAATTTGTCTAAAAACGTTTGCGCCACGGATGCAGAACTAATAAATTAAAGCTGACAAATTCCACGTCCATGACAAGCGAGTGTTTCGTTTTTTCCTCGTTTTTATAACCAGTAGTTATAGTCATAGATTAAAGTGTGTGTAAATGTGTTAAGAAACAGTGTAACTATGATTATGCGTGATGATTGTTTCCAAAATAATCAATTATTCGATCCTCACAATTTTCTCGTGAAGGATTCTCTATCAATGGAGTACAAAACATACCTAGGGTATATTGTGATATTTTACTACACATGATGGGGATCATTTAATTAAGTATTTAATTTTGAAAATCATAGCAGACTATGAGAAAAAAAACCATAATGTTACCATAAAAAAAAAACCTCCTGATATCCAAGCTAACAGTATAAAGGATAAACAACACATTCTACCCTGTGTGTTTACCAATGAAAGACCATAGCCCCGCCCTCTTGCTCTCTATTGGTTCACAAAACCTTGTTTAGCAAATTCATAGGTCAAAGGCCACCTAGATAAAGTCAGTGCAAAGTGAAAGTAACTGAAAGCTAATGTGCAGCTTTCATGTCGCTTTCCCCTTCAGTGAAGTGGCTTTTCCACCATGCAAATGTTATTACCATTTAATCTGACCACTGCTTTAGTTGAAATTGGGACTTTTTGGGTGTTTCCCGTATCGTCACAATGCTAATGCTAAAGAAATCCCAGCTGTTCTCACCTCTGGAACAAGATAAGCAATTATATTTAGGTAGGAAAATGAAATAATTGATATCATATCATATCATGATATCATCATATCACACAGCCCTATTGTTGTTTATTATGGAGGAATTTGCTAATATTTAAGTTTACACTATAGAAATTGAAAAACAATATAGGCATATCTCAAGAAGCATAAACAAGTGATCTCTAGCTGATTGAAAATAATGGCACCCTGAATGGAGTCCAAATCATGAGGTCGCTACATATTTCTAGTAGGATTCGTTTATTATCGATGGCGTTTATTTATCATGTAAGAACCGTTGGGTATAAGTGCAGGAAGGAACGTGAGGAAAGGAGAAGGCGCTGAGTAATTGAATTCTCTCAGCTGTTGCTCTGGTGTGAAAAATAAGATGAGGGCACAAGAGAGACAAAACAATGACAAATACTGGAAAGAGAAGAGACAGAATAAGAGAGCAGGAGCAGCTGCTCCTTTGCATGGCTGCGCCGAAACCATTTGAATGGAGGAACAAAATGAAAACACGCGCTGCAAGTGGTTACCAAGCGAAGACACGCGTCGTCGTGGTTACCGAGCGAGAAACGTTAAACTCCGGAGGGGAGGGAAGGGAGGTACTGGCTTCTGAGCAAGTCTGCACATGATGATGATGAGGACCTGTGGTCTAAAAAAAATTGCCAAAAACGTCATATTGTCATATCAGCCTAATGCTTCCCATCTGTCTGCTCTATAAAATGTATAATTACTCCTGAATTCATAAATATGAATGAACATGAACACCTCTGAGAGCAAAGTGAAGACGGAATAAAGTACCACTAACAGCTAATACATCACCGAGACATGGTGCAGCCTGTGAAACGGGGCGGGAGCTTTGCTATGGATGAATGAGAGCTTAAGCATAACAACAGCTCATCCTCCTTACCTGTGTGTGTCCTTCTACAGGGCTACAGGTCAGTAAACTTCCAAGCACAATCAGAGCAAAGGTTAAACCAAAGTCCACTTCCTATAATCCCCTGCAACAGAACAAGGAGAAAAAAAGAGAGACATTAGTACATTTCTTAATACATTTATTTTAATATGACTTATTTTAGGGGTGCCAATAATTTATTTAAGAGCGAAAAATACTATTATTTTTTTCTGCTGCTGTAGGAAAATAACCACCTTCTCACCAACCAGATTCAAGAATTCCAGAGAAGTGATATAAATTATATACTATTATAATATTATTATAAAAAAAGATTCTTATAAAAGGAATGTTTGTTAAAGGAAAGGTAAGTACTAGCTTCAAATTTTAATCTGTGCATAAACGTTTATATATATATATAATTTTTTTTTAAAAGGTATGCTTCTGTTAAAGGGTGCCAATAATTCTGGAGTTTATTATATTGTGCATGCTGCTTGATTTTACTTCCAGCTCCTTGTTAAACGTTGAAATAAACAGCATCTGTTTAAAGGTGCGGTCAGCGATTTTGAGAAGTGGTCTAAAAATCAAAACCCAAACAAACACACTCTGATCAGTACTCCTTCCAAAGCCACGCCCCTTAAACAGCAGAATTGACTGGCAAGTAAAGACGCCTTCTGCCTCCTTATTCTGATTGGTTGACTGAAAATGTTCAATCCAGTCAGGTCTTTTTTGCTCCTGAGCCATAGGCACCGCTGAGACTGGAGACTCTAGCCAGATATTTTATTGACAGCTGCCTGAGGAGACTTTAAGAGATTACATATCACAAGACGTGATCTGCCTTGAAAAGTGGTTACCAAGCCTAGCGACAACCAAGGTTGCCAGATCCATGGTTTTACTGCATGTTTATGGCTTTGTAATAAAATTACATTTACATTCAAGCTAAGTAATTAAATTATACCCAAATCTTACATCAAACAAACATTAATATCATGTAAAGCCACAATACACATATTGTGGTCTACTTTGTTTGTTTGTTTTTGCTGTTTTAGCCCATCTGCTTTCAAGGTTCAATGTGCTGTGCATTCTGCTCAATATGGTTATAAAGAGTGGCTGTTGCAATTATTGTTGCCTTTATGTTAGCTCGAAGCAGTCTGGTCATTCTCGTCAACATGGCAGTTCACTGTTTTTTTTGGCTCAATTTTATGTAGGGTCAGTCCATCTCGAGTTAGACAGCATCATAAACAGAGCTGTGGTGTTGCTTCTCGTGTGATAAAAGCAGTAAGTGACTTCTGAGTTGTAGTCACTTATGGTTTTTGTAAAACACCCAACTGCACACTGTAATTTTACAATTGGATAACATCTATTCACACATGCCAACTGTACACCTGTACCAACATGATAGATGAGGGTTCTTCAAATCTGGCCCTCGAGCTCCACTGTCCTGCAGAGTTTAGCTCCAACCCTAATCAAACACACTTGAACAAGCTAACCAAAGTCTACAGGATAAAATTTAGCAAAATCTTAGACCTCACTGACAAGCATAAGCTACTGTATGTCAATCATAAACATAATTACTTTGAAATACTGTTCATTTTATCATGTTATGCTTATTTTACATCTGTTAATTTCTCAAAATGCATGAATAAAGTAGGCTTTTCCCCAGATTACCCCTAGCACTAGCTCTGTAACCAGTGAACTCTCAACCCATAATTTTTTTACAGCACAATGCTACTATAGAGAACTTATTTTATTGAAAATTTTATGTTCGTATCTGGTCCCCCACCAGAGATATTCAACCGAAAAGTGAGGGGAATTTTTTTTTTTTTAATTGCACTTCTCGCCAACGTTAAAAAAATAAATAAATAAGAGAAGTCTCAAACCTGAAATGGTCTGCATGCACACTATACTTACCTAGGTACCCCCTAAAAAAATTAACACAGAGACTCGAACCCTTCCCATTATAAATTGACCCTAAACCTGGAACTATGAGCAATCTTGAGCATTACTGTCATGAATTGCCGGAGGGAGCTCTGGACTTCAGTTCCCAGCAGCCACTGCACCTCTGCATCACAGTCACATGACCACATGCATCTGATCCTTATTCCTGTTACCTAGCACCTGTGTGCATATAGTCACTGTTTACACCACACTCTTTGTCTTGCTTTGTTTTTCCTCTGTTGTCAGGTTATGCTCTCTCGCCTCGTATGTATTGTGTTTTTATGTTTTGTTCTAATCTTTACTAAAACTCTAAATCTGCACGTGCATCTGTCTCCGCCGTCTCCATAACTTGACATTACATTTGGACTTCAGTTCTAAGTCTAAGGAACAATAATGTCCAAAATGTTTATACATGTACCTTGTAATGTGCAATTTAGATCAGTTTTTGTTCCAAGGACCATCCTGAGCCGAAATATTGAGGTGTATAACCAAAATCCCAAGCGATCAACTCAAACCATACACCATAAACTACACCATAAACTCACCTGAGATCACATTCTGATGTCTGATGTGAAAAGTGATTCCTTATTATTTTTTTTCAATCTGAGCTAACTGTTTTCTTAAATAACACATTTTGCACTGTTGAGGAGCACTACATACGTATACCTCACATATAGTGTGATATAATGTATAAACCAAGCCTTGGGTGTATGCTCATGACGTTATGAGAAACACCAATAATCACAACTTATTCATTTGCCATTCTGAGCAATCTGTAATGGAGTAGAGAGGGTGAGCTGGAAAATAACTGGCATTGTCACATAAACACTGAGGAAATGAATAAGTAGTGATAGTGTTGAAGACTCCAGATGATGATGATGATGATGATGATGATGATGATAATGATAATGGTGATGGTGAGGATTTTTCGCTTGCTCAGTGGTGCTCTTCCCCTGAAAAGCCCCATTAGACTTCACATAACGCACTGAGACGGCCATTATGATGATGTGTTATTGTGTGAGTGTGTGTGTGTGTGTGTGTGTTTGATGTGGCAGATGGCCTGTATATGTAAGATGCCTTTGATGACGTCCATGCCTGCATATATATGCGAGTGATAATAAATGTATGAGGCTGAGCGCCGGACAGATAAGTGTTTAAGAGGCAGATTTAGAGCGGCGAGAGTCTCTGCTCTCAATAGCATTAGCGCTGGATGCTAAACAGCCTGTTCTAGCACCATTAGCATTCTGATGGCCTATCCTTCTCCTGTTCTCCCATTTCATGCGTTACTGTTCTTGCATTTTTAAGACGTACTTGCGCATCGGATCCTGCGTCTTTCTTACTTTTTTTACTAAGTGCAGAATGGGGTTTTTTTCCCTTCCTTCTGAGACATACTTCACAAAGGTTTCCTGAACATGAAAAGGTTGAATTTAATTACAGTGCTAATAATGAGACCCTCAGCCACACTAAGTGGACCATTTCATGATAATTAATTCTTCTGAAGCTTAAATAATTAAGCACACACACACCCACACACACACACACCAGTATTTTACGGCATCTTTGTCACATCAACCAAAAACACAACAATACACCACACACGTTACCCTGGGTTTTCTTGTCTGTGCCAAGCATTGAGACATTTCCAGTATTGTCTCCAACTGTGAAATCAAGTTGTTGCTAATGAGCACAATTTGATCTTAGCAGCACATTGATATGTGAAGCAACAACAAAGTGTCCACCCCAGAGTCACTCCTCACACACACACACACACACACACACACACACACATACGTTCCAGTCAGACGGCAGCTCGTGAAGCAGGCTGAATTTCAGAGCACCATTTAACAAAATATAGCGCATACATTTTCAAAGTGTACTCTAAATTGTTAATTTCATAAATCAATAGAAGTCACCTTTATTCTAATAGCACTTTTGAAGAAAAGTAGT
>JANDJT010000168.1:9883282-9897936 GCA_024331685.1 Stegophilus panzeri
TGGTAGAGCGGGTTGTCCACTAATCGTAGGGTTGGCGGTTCGATTCCCGGCCCACGTGACTCCACATATCGAAGTGTCCCTGGGCAAGACACTGAACCCCAAGTTGCTCCTGATGGCAAGTTAGCGCCTTGCATGGCAGCTCTGCTACCATTGGTCTGTGTGTGTGTGTGTGTGTGTGTGTGAATGGGTGAATGAGACACAGTGTAAAGTGCGCTATATAAGTGCGCCATTTTTGTATATCAAAAGTAAAATAGTGTCAGTTTGATTAAGCATACTTATACTTACAAGTATATAAAAAGTAAAGATGTGTAATTCTATCTAGTATATCAAAAGTAAAGTAGTGCAATTCTGATTAAGTATACTCAGCCTGCTAGTATATGAAAAGTTACGTAGTGTAATACTCTTCAAGTATGTTTAGACATTTGAGTATATCAAAAGTAGTGTAATTCTGATTACTTATACAGTACTTAGCCTACTAATATAACAAAATGAATTTAATGTAATTCTGTTACAATACCTAGATATCTAATTATAAAAAGTAGTGCAATCCTGTTTAATTATACTTAGCCTGATAGTATAACAAAAGTAAAGTAGTGTCAATTTGATTAAGTATACTTATATATTTATTATACTTATTATACTTATATATCAAAGGTCGTGTCATATAATTTAAGCGTGCTAAGACATACAAGTGTGTTAACAGTAAAGTAGTGAAATTCTGTTTAAGTATTCTTAGTCATACTAGTGTTTCAAAATATAATGTAATTCTGTTTAATTATACTTAGCCTGCTAGTATTACAAAAGTAAAGTACTGCAAGTTTGAATACTGTAAGTATACTTAAAAATGCAAATATATAAGCATATATTTAAATACACATAAATATGTGTTATTATATATAGAATTAGCCAGTATATCAAAAGTAAAGTAGGGTAAATCTCCTTAACTATACTCAGACATATGAGTATATCAAAAACATTGTGTCATTCTTTTTAAGCATACCTAGCTCTGCTAGTATATCAAAACCAAGACAGTTGAAATATAAAGTATACTAAGACATCTGAGTATACGAAAAGTTAGGTGGGTAGTATAATCATATCCTAGTATACTGAAGTATATAAGAAGGAGTTAGACAGTCTGAGGTACTCTATTATGACCAGCAAATTTGAGGCCAACAGCTCCCATGTTTCTGTCCATCAGACAAAAGTTTCATAAAAAATTTTAACAAACATTGTGGACCAACTAATACATAATGCTGTATTTGTAGCTAATAATCATGCTTGTGTCATTCTGTTGATAAAATTAATACTGCTTCTTGCACAGCTAACTTCCTTGTCAGTAATTCGCTTGCTAATAAGCCTTTTAGCAAGCTTTTAGCATTATTTAGCTAACTAGCCTTGTGATTTAGCAAACAGTAGTCTAGTGCTGTTCAGCAGAAGAAAACTGCAACTGCTAGTTTGGGATTTATCCTCAGGTAAGACAATAAACCAGCAAGTAATAGTGAATAAGCAAATTTCAGGCAAGTTCTGAAGTATGATGACACTAATGGGAGCCCTGAGCACAATTCCTACCAAGGTTGCTTTTCAGCTAAATCCTTTGTATCTTTCTCTGTTAATCCCTCTATATTTCTTTATTTTCAGTAGTCAGCCCTGAGCTAAACTTGACGTGTGTAAGATACACTTTTCTATTAGTCATCACAATGAATATAATAGTGAGGTCACACTGAAGCCTCAAGCTTTTCTTTCACAGATTCCCCAATTACATCATACAGTTTTTACCTGAAACTCTATTACATGGGTCCCTCATACACTAAGGTTATTCTGGATTCAGGGGTTCCGTGCAGCAAATTTAAAGTACTACAGTACAGAACAGAACAATCATCATATACCACTGTGACGAGCTGTAACCAAGGCACAAAAACCTGTTTCCTGCATCTCTGCAGTGTGCATGCTGATCTAATAACAGCTCCACCCTCCTGCCCCCTCACATCCATGTAATCAGATTCATTAAAATAAAAAAAGGCAAGGCTCCTGGAACAGCACGGTAAGAATTATGAGTTATATGAGCCCTGATCAACGTTTACGTAATTCAGAACTGACGGGACCGAATGTTAGCATACAAATAAATATCTTTTGTATTTGTGTTCATACAGATTCTTCAAAATGAAATCCCAGGACTTTTATTGGTGTGATCCAGGGATCATGAATTATTTAATTACTTGTCAGGTAATATAAACTAAAGCAGTAGGTGTCAGGTGGATTTGTTAAGTACAAGTGTGGGTGAAATGGTGTGGGAATATATTGTTGCCTTTGTGAGGAATTAACTCAAAAACAAAAACAGATTTAGTATGTATCAAATGTACATATTATAATGTACATATTTTTATTAAAGCATTTTAAATCTCAACCAGATGAGGATGGGTTCCCTTTTGAGTCTGGTTCCTCTCAAGGTTTCTTCCTCATATCGTCTCAGGGAGTTTTTCCTCGCCACCGTCGCCTCTGACTTGCTCATTAGGGATAAATTCATCAATTTAAAATTAATATTCTGAATTTATATATTCATGTAAAGCTGCTTTGGGACAATGTCCATTGTTAAATGCGCTATTCAAATAAAACTGAATTGAATTGAATAAACAATTGAATAAACTAATTTTGAAAAAGCTCAGTTCAAATGAGATATATATATATATATATATAGCTAATCCTGCAAATAAATGAATATTCAATTCATGTAATTTTCCAGTCAATTATGAGGAAGCCCTTCAAGAGCTTCAGATAATGTTCAGATAATGTTCATATCAAACATCAGAACAAGGATAAAATCTGATCTCAGTGACTTTAACAGGAGCATGATTGTTGGACAGGCTGGTTTGAGTATTTCAGAAACTGCTTATCTCCTGGGATTGTATGCACAACAGTCTCTAGAGTTTAAAAAGAATGGTGAAAAAAACAACCAAAAAATCCATCCAGGTTCTGCATGCAGAAACGCCTTGTCGATTATAGAGGTCAGAGGTCAGAGGATATTGACCAGAATTGTTCGATTAGACAAGAAGGCTTTGGTAACTCAAATAACTACTCTTTACAACCATGGTGAGCAGAAAAGCATTTCAGAATGCATACCACGTCAAAACTTGAGGCGGATGGGCTACAACAGCAGAAGACCTTGTTGGGTTTCACTTCTGTCACCCAAGAATCTGAGGCTATTGTTGGTACAGATTCACCCAAATTGGGCACAAATGGTATCTGGCAACTTAAAACATCTAACAGTAAGTTAAAAATGCAGGAAGTGTGAAAAAACACTTTAAAATAGTAATTTGAGTATTTTGAGTGCTTAGCAGTAATCTAATTTCTTGGTTGAAGTAAAAAAGTCTCTATTTCAACCAAGTAATTAGATTACTGCTAAGCACTCAAAATACTCAAATTACTATGTAATTTGAAAGACTGTCTCAATGTTCGAAAATTAATGACTCATCTATAGCTAACAGCAGGTTGTTTGGTCAATTTCAAAGAAAAGTCAAAGAACGCAAAAGATCAGAGTTATGAAAACGCTCTGAAAAGTCTCATTTCAACCCTTCGTACTTTAACGATATTCGAGAAGCTCGCGCAGCAAACGCGAAACTCTTGATCATAAGCCAGTTAGTACACACGATCATTCAAAAAGCCATATATATGTGCCTTCCCCTGCCTTGCATACCTCGATCAGGACTTGAGAAACTGAAACTCTGAGCTGTTTGGCATACTCCTAGTTATGAGTTACAAATGAGAGTTGAGCAAAACATGTGCTGTTGTTTCGTCATAAAGACCTGCCAAAATTTGCATGACATAATGACAGCGGAGTGTTTTACAGCCGAGCCTGGTGCACAAAAGGCATAAGTTGATTGCGGGAGGAGAGAAGGAGAGAGCGCGGGTTTCCGCTGGGTTACATCAGCTAAGCGGAGACAGAATGTTGTGCCGTTGTGCGCCTGCACTAGCTTGCTGTAAGGCACAAAGCCTGCAGCAACCATGTGCCTTGCCGTTCTCTATCAGCCACACACACACACACACACACACACACATGCCCAAAGTGGAGAAACACTGAACCATGCTCTCAGGTTAGCGCTAAATATGAGCCAAGACTTCTGCAGCCTTGCAACACTGTGTCATCTGTAATTAGCAAAGAACTCTGAAATTTTTCAAACTGTTCTCAGATATTCATTTGAGTCTTCGATTCTTTCTTTCACCAAGTTCCAAATATTCACTGGCAGCAAACAGCTTAACCAAATCATGAGCGTACATAACAAAATATAACTCTCCACAAGAGATTTCAGTCGCATGGCATCCACACATCCATCTTACTTCATTTCTTTTAGCTAGTCGGGTCTAGCCGCAGCCAGCCGGCCGTCCGAAACCAACATCGCTCGTGATTTATTATTCAAAGACGAAATCCGTTAGCTGCAGTCATGACGGATGATGAATGGGCTGCTTTAGGCACAAAGTTGAAGCTAGAGTTTTCTACACAGACGACCAGCGCCACAGCCACACTCATTAGTCTGTTTTTGTTAAACTACTACAACTCTGCATGCAGAGCTTTCTATTCCAATTCAAAGGTGTCTGCCTTTCGCAAACTCTGTCCCGCTGATACACTTTTTAAACTATCAAAGTTAAGGTGCTGTATATTGTACTTAGGACAATGTTTCAGCCAAGGTTCTCAGCCAAAACAGTAACAGTACCAAAGTTTTGACCCAACTTGCGATTAAAAAATGGTTATCTGTAGTTTTTAGGTTGAGGTTTATACAGAGTCCCTACGGGGACATGCTGATGGAAAAAATATGAAATGGGAGGAAATTTCAATGCTTTCGCATTCGCTTGCAAAACGTTTGCATTCCCCCGAGAATTCAATTCAATTCAATTCAATTTTATTTGTATAGCTCTTTTAACAATGGACATTGTCTCAAAGCAGCTTTACAGAAACATGTAAACACGGGATACAGATTGTGTTCGATCGGAATTTTTTTGCAATCTCTCGCGAGTTTTTTCCGTTCCGTCGCACAAGTTTTGTGTCCTCCCGTCGTTGAGTACAAACGGTACTTCCAGTTTAAATTCTCACTGGCAGCAGGGCAGTGGTTTAGATCACTTAAATGATGCAAATGCAAGAGCGTGCACCATGCAGAAGTCTGTGTGTTCGCGCGAGGGTTTTATGAGAGGACGCGAAGTATTCTTGGGAGAACGCAAAATTCTTTTCGAACGTTTTGCTTAAAAAAAAAAAAAAAACGTTTTGCTGCGGCTTTTTTCCAAAAATTTGTGATCCAATTTTCTGGAGTTTTTAGTGCGTTTTTTTACAGAAAACAATTTGAATTGGTGAAATTGCGATTGCGCGAAATTATTTTGCACGGTCTTTCGCAGTGATATTTGTTGGTAAATGAGACCTTTTAGCTGATTCATGTACGCACATGAATCAAAGAAAGCTTTGGCTGAATGCGTGTTGCGATGATGTCACATGACGCGTCTTGGCCCAAATCAGAATATCTATGGAAATTTTAAACAATTGCGAGCTCCTCCAAATATTGCGGAGTCTGCTTGATTTTGCGTTCCTTTCTGTGATCACGAAATCCTGGAGGGACTGAAAGGTGAAGTTTTAATTATGCAAACAATATCAAGTGAAAACATCTTGAATTTCTCATTATGAATTCTGTTGCTCTTGACATTTGGATTCGATCGGTCAGATTTGAGTGGTCAACATTTATTTAACATTTATGGAAGGAGTCTCCAGTGTCACCGCTTTCTAACAGTCAGAGCTAAAGCTGTAACTTTAAGTTACCCGACACAAGAAAGTCTAAGGATTGAGGATTGAAGACACTGCCATTTTTCACTGACAAGCTGCAATTTCCGTCATATTAACTTCAAGAAATGACTGTTCATAGATGCAACATAAGAAATAACAAGAACTCATTTTCTTATGGATGTTCCACAGCATTAAATGTAACTATGAATGGATAAAAAAGCATGATGGGCTGTTTAATAAATAAAACATGCGACATTAACATGGAAAAGTCCATAATTGTTATAAAAAAAAATACTGAGGATAACTGCCAAGAAAATTGTGAGCACAATACCAATATTATACAATCATATTACCCAGCTCTAGTTATACTTCAGTATTCTGAATATAAAGTGATTAAAATGTAGGGAGCGAGAAAGAAAGAGAGGAGCTTGATAAGGAGAGTTATTTTAATTAAACCTGGCCATTTCTATTAAAAAAATAAAAGGATTACAAGCATGTACAAAGGATTAAGGGTAACGTTAAAAAGAATGCTTGAGAATTTGAATAGATGGGTTTTTTTTGTAAGGTTTAATAGAAAAACGTGGGTTAAGAACGTCCTCAGAACCTCTAATAAAATCAAAATTAGATGACGTCTAACAGATTCCAGATTTAGTAAGAGTCATCGTTTTGAACACTCTAAATTTTAGATTTCTTAGACTGGGTCTAAGATAAATGTAACTGATAATTGTGTATTGTTTGGAAAGTCTATATACTGTATATTGAGACTCGCTAAACCGTGATTAGCAAGATAATGATTGGCTAATCAGAACAATACGGAGGCCTGTAGAGTGGACAGGAAAAGATTTGTAGTAAAATGTGCACACGATTTAGGCTGTTGAATCCTCGATTCTGATTGGTCAGAAGTAGTTCCAGCTGCAACGTTTATATTAAACACAGTCATTACAGTATATTATTGTTTCTACAATAACTTCCACAGTGACGTGTATGGCCAACACTTAACAAAACCAGTTTGTTTGTTTTTTTGGTTTTTTTTTAAACATAATTATTGATATTGTGAAATGTTTCGCATTTTTAGAAGGAGTCTCCAGTGTCAGCTATTTGTAACAATTGCAAATAAAGCTGTAAGAATGTGTTTCCAGACACATGTAAGTCTTCAGGACTGAGCGCGTTGTGCTTTTTATGTTCTCAGTAACATTACTATCTACATCTGCTTGTTTTTTTTTAACGACTGTTTATAGCTGCTATAACATAAGTGAAACAGGAACTTGTTTTGTGAACATCCCACAATATTGAATATAACTATAAATGACTAAAAGGTACAATGTGCCATTTGTTGATCAATAAAATAATAACAAGTAGAAATTTTAAGCATTTATTTCAGAAAAGAGGCAGTTTTTTTCTGCCCATAGAATAAGAAAATGTGAAGTATGAAATTATTGAAATTTCATGAAGACAAAAAAAAAAAAAAAAAGTCTAGCTATTTAGATATCTAGATAGATCGTTTATTATTTGGTTTAGTGTAATCCTATATTAGGAAATATTATATACATTGAACTATTTTCAAGATATTTTCAGACTGCAAGATGTTTTTTGCAGTCTACTATCATCATGTTTGATTCCATACATAGCAACAAGTAGTATATAAAAAATTTCATTCACAAAATTGTTACGTTTGTGACTCCTCAAATTTAACAAAATGATGTGTACAGGAAAATTATGTTTTAATATATAACAAACCCCCATGCAAAAAAAAAACCCAGTATTTTAAGGCCAAAATCTAAATCATGTGAAGAAAATAATAATAATAATAAGAGGAAGAAGAAGAAGAAGAAAGGATATATGTAAAAATTTAGAATGTCTGATCTCATCTTGTTTAGTTGGATTAAGCCTGTATCTGAGCAAGTTTTTTTTTTTTTTTTTTTTTTTTTTTTAAATATTTTTATTATTTACACCATGTCAAAGCAACAATTAACAATGCTAACCCAGTAATCCACATACAGGGCCCAGGTCAAAACTCAACTACATTTACTTATTTGGGGATAAAAAAAACTCCACGCATATTTGGTAAATCTAGCTCCGAAACACAAGCTACAAGCTACACAAACATGCCACAATCTACAAATTACTGCACTTTTCACACTACAGGGAGCAGTGACATCTCACTCCAGTCTCAGTGCTGCAATATTAATCACATTTTCAATTAAGAAGCCTCTGACTGCCAAAGCTCCACTATCATGCGTAATAGCCTCCCAAAAACGGTCGACTATCACTAAGCTTGCCAGGTGATAAGGGACTGAGATTCTGGCCAGCAAACTTATTGTAGCAATTCAAACGAACAGAACCACAATTAGGCGATCTCTATCTCATCTGAGTGTGAATTCTGAAGCACACACACACACACACACACACACACATACATTCAGACAGTAAATCCCCCAGTGTGTAGTTAACACCTCTCCACTCATCTGTTCTAAGTATCTTTAAATGGACCGATCAGACAACTGAATTATTTATGGTCTCTTTTCCAGCTAATGCCTCTGTGGACTGGTGCTGTTTAGCACGGACGCTAACGCGAGCTGATATGAGCACGGCATTCATCTGAGCGCATCGTGTTAATTCTGGGTGAAAGGCTGTGTCCTGGGCGTGGACCAACACACACACACACACGCAGGTCACCACGCAGCCTGTCACATCAGCGTTTTGCAGTTTGCGCGCCGACAAGCGTAAAATGTGCTGGGAACGCCACTGGAACTGTAGCATTGTCTTCCTCATCAAACAGGCCGTGACCCGATTACTGAAAAGTGCCTCGTGCCAAAATGGCCGCCTCTAGTTCCGCAGTACGGGAGGGCGAGAGCGGCCAAAGTACAGATCTGAAATGGAAAACTCCAAACAGCTAACCGTAGAATTAGCTCCATTACAGATGTGTTTTCGCTGTACTCTGTTTGATAGTGAACAAATAAAATGCCACAAGAGGAATTTGTACCAACTGTCAAATGTGTATAGAAGCAAAAAAAAAAATCAAATAAAAAGGCTGTTAGATTCTACCACAGTGAGTGATTCCAGAGAAGTCCATAGAATTTTGGAGTTATTTTTCTCTATTCATTAAAATGCTTCATTCATTTCTCTATGCATTAAACTACTTTGAATTATAAATTATAATTCAAATATAAACGTATTAAGCTAATTTCAAGACATTTGACTAATTTCAACCTTGAAATTGTTTCATTTCTTTGGCGATTCATTTCGCCACTTTATAGAAATAAACCGAATTTGGCATATCATTGTTAAAAACATTTTTGAAAACCCTAGCTGTACATAATTGGTCATTTGAAATAAAGTAAAATAAACAATAGGTTCAATATTATTATACTTCTTTTGTAATATCTTGTAATGTTTTGTGATATATATATTTTTTTTTAGATTAGCCGGGGTATTATTTTTATAGTGTGTAACTGAAAATTAAAATAATAATAATAATAATAATAATAATAATAATAATATAGCTTAAATATAGGCTAATCTAGCAATTCTGGACTAATCTAACAATTAATTTTATGAATTTTTAAAAAATTCACACGTTTGACAGAACATCACTTCGATGTGTGCGTGAAAAACATAACAAACGTTCTTTTCTCATTCCTGTTTGAATTCTAGACACAAATGTGGGATCGATTGGAATTTCTATAATGGCAGGGGACTTATAAAAGTAGGAGTGGGTGACAGAAGTGGGCGGGGCATTGTAGGGAGTCTGTAAATCCATCCATACATCCTACACAGGGTCACAGGCCACCTGGAGCCTATCCCAGGGAACTCGGGGCACAAGGCGGGGGACACCCTGGACAGGTAGGGCACAATCGCACACACATTCACTCACACACTACGGACAGTTTGGAAATGCCTGCAACGCATGTCTTTGAACTGGGGGAGGAAAGTGGAATACCCGGCGCAAACCCACAAAGCCTGCGGAGAACATGCAAATTCTGTGCATACAGAGCGGAGGCCGGAGTTGAACCCCCAACCCCAGAGCTGCGAGGCAAACGTGCTAAGCACTAAGCACCTTTTACCACTTTAAATAATGACAGGCCAAAAAAACTCATTTCTGCAGCATTTTAGATATCCTTGCAAGGTATAAAACCATACCAGCTTTTTAGAAACTATCCACAATCACAGAATGATGGATGCTTTGCAAGTCTTTTTAAAATGAGACTGATATGGTTTAGATCATCTACAGTATAAGCTCATCACCTTCAACTTCTGGCAGCCGTTAAGAGGAAAAAGGAAGTAAACTAATGAGTGTAATCCCGTAGATTGATAAACCGGACATTATAATGACAGCTACAGCTAAAGTCTCACTTTATATTTGCATATGTCGTTTTTTTAATGAATAAATTCATTCATTCATTCAACTTCATTCAAATTCATTCAACTGCTTTATCCTGCTCAGGATTGTGATGGATCTGGAGCATATCACAGGAACACTGGGTGCGAGGCAGAAATACAACCTATCCATTTCAAGGCACATCTAAGGCCAATGTAGCATAGCTAGTCGGTCTACTGGCATGTTTTTTAAGAGGTGGGAGGAAACCGGAGAACCTGCAGAACATTCGAAACTCCACACAGACACTAATCTGAGCTTGGGATTCAACTAGGGACCCACCTGCTAAAAATAATACATTTTTAGAAAGCGTTTGGATCAGCTTATGACACAAGCATATATAAATCATTTTAATGAACTACACTTTCAAAACTCGGTTTTTTAACAAGGTGTTGGAGACATGCGTCCCTGCATAAGTTACGTCCCTGCCGCATGTTGGAGGCATGCATCTCCCGGCGCCCCAGCATAACTTACGTCCCTGCTTCTTGTCGGAGACACGTGCCCCAAGCATCCCCGCATAAGTTACGTCTCCGCTTCTAAGGGTTAAATGGGAGTTGAACTCTGCATGGAGTTGATTACACAGCGCTGGTTTAAACCAAGCCAAGCTTGCAGACCAGGGCAAGCCCTTTTGTGTCATGCATGTGTTGCAGGAAATGGTTGGCTAAGGTTAAGGGTAGCAATGGGTTGTATGTACAACAGGTCATTCATTCCTTCGTTTCCTTTATTTAACCTTGTAAAGGGGTTATGTGTTCTCCGTTCGCAAGAATGACCTGGAAGTATACCTCGCTTATAATACTCTTGCTTGCTGAACGCATCTGAATGCATAACCCTGTTCCTCTGTCACGGCTGCCTTGCCGCCGTCGCAGCTCCATACATCCTGCTCGACTTCCACGTCACATTATACCGCTTCTAATGCGTGGAAATGGCGACCGGGGTGACAGAGGATGTAATGTATGGGTATGACTATGAGCCCCATTCACACATACACACACGCAGTCATTGTTAAAAAAAAAAAATCAATGAATTAATGAATTAGGGCGAGCATGTAAAGCACTTCATACTGGCCATGGCTGTTATGTGGATAAGGTCTATCTTACTCTTAGAAGAAGAAAAAAGAGAGAGCTCATTGGAGACTTTAGTCATTTAGGTCCTTGAAAGCTGTACTGCAATCTATCTTCGATTAGTGGATTGCGAACTTCTACACCGTAGCTTCAGAAAACACTGGAGCACTTAAATTAAATAATGGCGGACAGAATGGTCTGATCTTTAGCAAATGTGTAATGTGTATAAATCCTCTGTGGTCATTAAAAATCCCAGGACACTTCTCATAAAAGACTTGGGGTATACCTGGTGTTCTGGTGAAATTTCCCCATTGGTCCTTCTCTATCATGGCCCCCTAATAATCCCCATCTCTGAACTGGCTACATTACTCTCCTCTCCACTAATAGCTGATGTGTGGTGGGCGTTCTGGAGCACTATGGCTACCGTCACATCATCCAGGTGGATGCTACACACTAGTGGTAGTTGAAGAAGACCCCCCACCCCCTATACTACGTAAAGCGTTATATACATGTAACTGTAACTAGTGAATGTACTTACACCTCTAGTTTATATGTACATAAACTCCCCGGATAACAAATGACTCATTTTGAATATAACCAAATCATTGGGCTGAGGTTACATTTGTACTTCACCCCCAAGCAGAACCCAACACTGCAAGGGTGGACAAATCAAAAAGTAATTAACTAGCCCTCCTGGCAAGAGAACGCTCTAATGTGCTGCCCAGTCTTATCCATTGGTTGCCCAGAAACCTAATTGATTAGGCTATAAAAAAAGGTAGCAAATATAATGTAATAAAGTATGGCAAGCTAGACACAAACAAGAGTATTAATTGCAGCACTGGGGGTGACTCATCTTTACCCTTTTCTAAGAAAGGTGGAACATCTTGAGAGACGGAACATCTTCATATCCTACGTAAAAGATATTACACACGTCTGGTTAGCGTATTTCTTTTTCTTGGCAAGGTTTGAGTGCACGTTGTGCTAGCGGGAGAGTCGTATGACGGCTTTACGTTACACTTTAAGAGTGTTTATACGACTTTAACAGTTAGATGTCATCCACGAAAGCTCATTAGCACAACTAATAAAAGCTGATGTGCGTAATTCAGTCCCTCTGGGATTTTGCGATCGCAGAATCGAACGCAAAATCAAGCAGACGGCGCAATATTCGAAGGAGCTTGCAATTTCAATGCACATTTTAGCCAAGACGTGTCACATGACGACATCACCACGCACGCGCATTCAACAGAAGCCCTCTTCGATTCACGTGCGTCGAACATGAGAACAGCTAAAAGGTCTCGTTTACCAGCAGACATCACTGCAAAACAATTTCGAAAACAAAGTGACGACACAGTTATTTTCATTAGTTATTTTCATTTAGGTTACACTTTTGTGAGAGGGCGCTTATGGAAGAGTAACAGGAAAGTCCTAAAAACCACCTTATTGTTGAATTAAAATTCTTTGAACCCCATCATCCAGAGTCGCTCTCGTGAGAATGTTACCTATCTGTAATCTCTCTACAAAGTGTGAGAGCAAAATAGTGGGACAAATAACGGTGTCAGAAAGCAGAAAACAACTCGAAAAATGGAGTTGAACTGATTTTGCATAGTGGTTAGCATAGTGGCATAGTGGTTAGTACGTTCCCCTCACATCTCCAGGGTTGGGGGTTCAATTCCCACCGTGGCCCTGTGTGTGTGGAGTTTGCATGTTCTCCCCGTGCTGCGGGGGTTTCCTCTGGGTACTCCGGTTTCCTCCCCCAGTCCAAAGACATGCATGGTAGGCGTTTCCACGTTTCCAAAGTGTCCGTAGTGTATGAATGGGTGTATGAGTGGGTGTATGAATCACTGCCCCCGGGGGCCAGTCTTGCCACTGCATCATGGTCACTGGGAAGTGAGAGTGAGGCCGATGCTGCACATTTCACGTGCAAGTCGAGTCCCAGTTTGTGCTCTCCATAAAGGAAATCTTCGTCGAAATCGACGGACGAACTCCTGTGTGTGTGTATGTGTGTGTGCGTGCGTGCGTGCGTGCGTGTGTGTGTGTGTGTGGGTGGTTGAGTTGAGGCAGAGCCCAAGCGTGAGGCTACAAAAAGTGGTCAAATTATTCCAGTGTTAAATGTTACGGGGTTCAATTAAACAGATGCCGGCCGCCCAAGCTAGGGAAAAATTCGAGGATAATGTATTCAGATTTGGAGTTGGATGTCTGTTTCACTTTCTTGCAAAACTTCCTGCTCTAATTAGCCCTATTAGGGAATTTAGAAGAAAAAAAAAAAGGAAGGACGTGAAAAAGGCAACGATAGAGCGACATATACAATAAGTAGGTGAGCGAGGGAATGAGCGAGGGAATGAATGAGGAAGTCAAACAATTTATTTGGATGACACCACAAATCTATAGCAGGGAAGGAGAAACCATACTCTCGCACAACACACACACACACACACACACACACACACGCACACACAAACGCACACAAATTGGAGCGTTTGCACCCTGGAGTGCTGAGTGATTTAGACGATCGATGAAGCAGCCAAGCAATGACACCTCTTAACGTGTGTGTGTGTGTGTGTGTGTGTGTGTGTACACGTACAGGAGCCCAGCATTATCATAATGACACTCCTCTCTCAATGAAGTGTGTTTCCTCTCACACCCTTCCTTGCAGTTACATCCAAAACGCAGCGGAGGAGAAAATTGTGCAGGTGACGTCTGATGGTTTCGGGCGCAAAAAAAAAAAAAAACCTCCTTAGCGACATGAACACGGCCTGCCTTTTAAATCAGCCAGTTCCCTTTCGACCCGCTATAAATTACAAAGCGATTCCAGTCACCCATGAGCTGTGCATAATCAGAAATATTTGCAGTCAAGGACATGATTCCACCTATCGAGGTCAGTGTCCCTGGTAAGTTTCGAGCAGAACGCATGTTTGAGTCGCAACACAGACAAAGAGCTTTTCATAGACTGAGAGAAAAGGATATACAGACTCGACAAATTCCGCAGAAGACGGCAGATAGCAGGAAGTGAAGCTTAGGTGATGATTTATTTTTTTTTCTTTCCTTTCTAGTTATCAAGAGATCAGTGGAGGGGGAAATTCCAACAATTACAAGCCAGGTTATCCAAAGAGCTCTTGAAATTTCAAGTTGTGTTTCAAGAGTGGTGCGCAAATTAGAGAGATAATCAGATGAAAAATGAGGTATAAAGGTAGATCCTGGATGAAAAAAAATTTGAGGGATCCTTTCCAGTAACCTTCACCACCCCCTGACCCTTTAAAAGAGGATGAGGAGGGTGTACAGATGTAATTGCAAGTGTGTGAGTGTGTATGTGTGTGTGAGTGTATGTGTGTCTGTGTGAGTGTGTGTGTGTGTGTGTGAGTGTGTGTGAGTGTGTATGTGTGTGCGTGTGTGTGTGTGTGTGTGTGTGTGTGTGTGTGTGTGTGTGTGGGTGTGTGTGAGTGTGTGTGTGTGTGTGTGTGTG
>JANDJT010000168.1:9898038-9911275 GCA_024331685.1 Stegophilus panzeri
GTGTGTGTGTGTGTGTGTGTGTGTGTGTGTGTGTGTGTGTGAGTGTGTATGTGTGTGTGTGTGTGTGTGTGTGTGTGCATGGGTGTTTCCAATAAACTCGCTGGTTTCTGGTGAGCATCAAGAGTGATGGTGTTGGAGACAAGGATTGACAAGTATGTGTGAACCCCAGAAATGGGCCAGAAGGGGTCAAGAGAGGCACAGTCGCTTTAACAATGCCCTCATTCAACACTACAGGCAAAATGTGACATAGGGTTTCAAAGAGACACTGAGCTCTGTGTGTGTGTGTGTGTGTGTGTGTGTGTGTGTGTGTGTGTTATACAAGACCAAAGCAAGAGCCAGCTCACATCGGGCTTCTAATGGGTAATTTAATTCCTCCATTACTGCTCTGACCCGAGGTCAAACACGCACTAGCAGACCCTCGACTTCAGGATGTGTTTGATTCCAAACGTAAACACGAGTATACCTTACATCGCGGAGTTTAGACCGTGGAAGGAACATGTAGCCGATGATCGTACACATGTACGCAGATCTTACTACCGATACGGCATTTCCAAAAAGGTCAAGTTGTGCAGCGTACATTCTAATTCTGCTTTTCATAAATAACGCCTAAACAGCCTTAGCTCTTGAACTAGATAAAAACAGAGTTTGTATGCAGGTATGCAAACAGAGAAGCAGGATCGAATGCTTTAAGTGTTTTAGGCATTTCTTTATAAAGTGACAAATGAACACGTTTCTCCTTCTCGTTAAACGAAACGTCCACGCTGAAGCATATTAAAAAGTTTATATCGAAGGGATGATGTTACAATGTCATTTAACAAAAGGTACAATAGAAAAAAAGTATTTATATAGACCTTTTCTAGACACTCAAAGCCATACATTGTATGCGGGGTGGGGGGGAATCTCCTCAACCACCACCAGTGTGTAGCATCCACCTGGATGATGCGACGGCAGCCATAGTGCACCAGAATGCCCAACACACATCAGTTATATTGGTGGAGAGGAGAGAATTTCAACACTCTCACCCAGGTTATTAGCTATTAGCTCTGAAAAACAGAAGAGCAAGAGCTTCTTTACTCAGTCATTATTTTCCAGTGAAGTTCCAGTGAAGTAGTGCAGACTTATTTACAGACGTTGTGAGAGTAGTAGTAGTAGAAATGGTAGTAGTAGTAGTAGTAGTAGTGGGAATAGTGGTAGTAGTAGTGGTAGTAATGGAAGTAGTAGTAGTAGAAGTGGTAGTCGTAGTCGTAGTAGTGGTAATAGTAGTAGTAGTAGTAGTAGTAGTAGAAGTAGTGGTAATAGTAGTAGTAGTAGTAGTAGTAGTGGTAATAGTAGTAGTAGTAGTAGTAGTAGTAGTAGTGGTAGTAGTGGAAGTAGTAGTAATAGAAGTGGTAGTCATAGTCGTAGTAGTAGTAGTAGTAGTAGTAGTAGTAGTAGTGGTAATAGTAGTAGTGGTAGTAATGGAAGTAGTAGTAGTAGAAGTGGTAGTGGTAGTAGTGGTAATAGTAGTAGTAGTAGTAGTAGTAGTAGTAGTAGTGGAAGTAGTAGTAATAGAAGTGGTAGTGGTAGTCGTAGTCGTAGTAGTAGTAGTAGTAGTAGTGGTAGTAGTAGTAGTAGTAGTAGTAGTAGTGGTAGTAGTAGTAATAGAAGTGGTAGTGGTAGTCGTAGTCGTAGTAGTGGTAGTAGTGGTAATAGTAGTGGTAGTAATAGTGGTAGTAGTGGTAATAATAGTGGTAGTAGTAATAGTAGTGGTGATAATAGTGGTAGTAGTAGTAGTGGTAGTGGTAGTAGTGGTAGTAGTAGTGATAGTAGTAGTAGTAGAAGTGGTAGTAATAGTAGTAGTAGTAATAGTGGTGGTAGTAGTAGTAGTAGTAGTAATAGTGGTGGTAGTAGTAGTAGTAGTAGTAGTAGTGGTAGTAATAGTGGTGGTAGTGGTATTAGTAGTAGTAGTAGTAGTAGTAGTAGTAATAGTGGTGGTAGTAGTAGTAGTAGTAGTAATAGTGGCGGTAGTAGTAGTAGTAGTAGTAGTAGTGGTAGTAATAGTGGTGGTAGTGGTAGTAGTAGTAGTAGTTGTAGTGGTAGTAATAGTGGTGGTAGTATTAGTAGTAGTAGTAGTTGTAGTAGTAGTAGTAGTAGTGGTAGTAATAGTGGTGGTAGTATTAGTAGTAGTAGTAGTTGTAGTAGTAGTGGTGGTAGTAGTAGTTAGACGTTGGTGCAAATGCTGAACTCAGGGTTCCAGAATGCAATACAGATATACGACGCAGCTGCGCCAGACACTTGACTCGGCTAGTTACTGCTCTACGAGATGCTCAGACAGATCAGGTTCCAAAGCTTCAACAATGGTGTTGCTGGAGATATTAGCATGGACATTGAAGCTTTGGAACATGATCTGTCTGAGCAGAGTGTACAGAAGAGGAGGTCAGAGAGCTGGACAGACTAAAAAACTAAAGCGCTGCTGCATCGTTCTCACTAGGTAGAGATGAATTCTCACTGGCACTACTGTCAGCAGTTATATGGCATTGTGGGTGATGTAGGAAACGGTTAAGCACAATTTCTTTGCAAAATACATTCTGGACACCACTGAAGACCAAATGTTAATTATAAAAATGAATACGTATGCCATTCGGGTGGATTTTCCTTTAAAAAAAAAAAAAAAAAACGCACCAATTGAGGATTCGGTTTCCTAAATGAAGCCATTGTGGCACTTTGATTCTGACATCTCATTCTTTTCTGTCTCACCTCAAATGTGTGTCTGATGGAGCATTTTAGAAAATGCACGAATAGAAACGCAAAACGAGGGAAGAGTAGCCAGGCGTAAAATTGGACAGCTAACAGCCTTCGCTCTGTCTCACCACTCCGCCTCATCCCTCCATCCGGGCACACCTCTCCGAGCAGCCGACATGAGAGACACGCGGCAGAAGGGAGATGAAACACGGGAAGCAATTGAAGTACGGATGAATATAGATGGAGACAGATTAGAGCAAGGGTAGACTTGAGAGAAATCTCTCATTGAAAATGTGCCGCTCAAATTCGTTGAGGGGAATAAAAGTGATTTAGCTGTAATCCAGAAAACAGATGTCTGACTATATTTTACGTTTCACTATAAATGGCACATTGGAAAATGCATCACAGTGGCTGTGAAAATTGACAGGTTGGGGAAAAATTTGCATTCAAGCACTTTGTCCCAGGCCTCCACAAAGTACAATAAAAAAAAAAAAAAACATTCCCCAGTGCAGAGATTAGTGCCAGGGTTATATTAGAGTTCCTCTAAACATACACAAGATGGCTGTTACACATATGCTGCTTGTTGCAGAAATAATGGCTACGCATCCACATGGTACAACACCAATGTAATCACTGGACGCAGTATATCAGTACTCTATTTCTAGATCAGTAAGTACTGTACCCTGGTCAGGATCTTAGTAGATCTAGTGCCTTCCCAAGAGACTTTGGCCAAGATGCAAAAATATACCCTGAAAAGCCAGTCTATTGCAGGGTAGAGTCTTTAGTAAACAATATTTCAAAGGTTCTTTGGATGGATAACATGGTTACTATTTTGAAAAGGCTGCTACTTGGGACTTGAAAAGCAACCCCCCTGTAGAATTCTACATAGAACCTTTAAAGGTTTCTCCAGAGGAATAAACCAAAGAATCCTCTAGGGTGTTTGATGGGAGTGTAATTTTAAGGTCATGGTATGTATTTGAGAGACAGCTGATAACATTAACCATGACAACAGCTACAAATGTTTTTAGGAGACACTACCAGAACTTGCCCACAGTTGTATGCTGTATCTCAATACCAGTCCACAGCGACATCCCAGAATGGCTGGCTATGTAATTCCTAAAATGTGCAAATCTATTGTTCAAGAATTGGTCCTTTCAAAGGTTCAACATTTTCCAGTGCGACAATATCCTGTAAGGAATATCAGTGCTTACATTTTTTCAAGTAGTACCCTTTAGGGATAAATCAATAAGCTATTGTAAACTGTTGCAACATATCCATGTCAATTTGCAGATTAGGTTCCTCATGGGTTCTTTAGATGGTTAATGGTTGTAGGTTTTTAAAGGGACTCTACGTGGAACACTCCTAGAATAGGTTCCATTTACCATCCTAATGAGACACAGCTTAACAGCACCGCATAACTTTTCCACACTTTCTAATTTTCCATTAGGGAAAGTGTGAAGATGGTAAGAGTTGAGGAGGCCATAATAACATGCAACACGTAAATGGTAGAAACAGCAGTGAAGGTACCATACATAGAGGGTATAGAGTATTTTTTTCTCGTCCTACCAATGAGAGAGACTGATGACACCATCGGACTATTGGTACTGACCATGTGCATGATAAACATTTTGTAGGCTTGGACAATTGGATCATTCAGTGAATGCAGCAACCACCTTGAGTATGCATATAAAAGCAATAGTATAATAAAAAAATAGTAAAAATTTGAGGTTAAACCTTACCACAACCAGTCTCCATATTAGAAAGGCAGAACCCTTAATCAACCGAAGAACACTTGAGAAAGAGTGTACCTCTGCTCCTGTCAATGCTCGTTAGAGATCAACTTCAAAACCTCAGTTGTGTTATTCAACCCTTGTGATCAGAGTCTTCAAGGACACAAACTGACTGCTTTCTGGTTTCTTACTCATCTCTGGCCAAACAGCCAATCTGCCCGCATGGTCAAACATTTTTTTCAGTGTTGTAGCACTTCAGAATGAAACATAGGCTAAAGACTGCTCTGTGAGTCCTTGCTTGTTAAGATTCCCACCATAACCCCAGAGAAGTGTACTCTACTCCCACCACAAACGGGGCAGCTGTTATCAGTGTTTGCATACCGAAGACTTGTTCTGCCGTGACTTGAGTTTCTGCAGCTGTGATACCTGCTGGTATCGGTACCTCATTCTGGGGGAATGCGGTCACTTTTGTGTGGTCAGTGACAGGTAAAGTTTGTCTAAGCAATAACAATGGTCAAGATAAGACTGAAGAAACTCTGAGCCTTGATGAGAAAGACAGAGAATTATCTTGGTTAAGATAAACACAGGCATTTAGGGGGATGTAGAAAGATCTCTGAATCTAGTGTTCCTTTTCTTGTCAGCTAGTACAGTTTGCCAGGGATTGACAATGGTTAATGGTTGTAGCTTTCTAAACAGATTCTACTTTTTAAAACCATTTCTGAAAGAAAAACCCACTATTGAGTTGTTAAAAGCAAAACCGTTAAGGGTATTCCCACAGAGACTAACCAAAGAACCCATTAGCCTGTTATAGAATTTTTTTTCCTACCTTTTTTTTTTCTTCTATTCTCCTTAACATATTTATGTTTATCTGTTATGCAAATCACATTATTTATTACCTTAAAGCCATGTGATACACAAGTTCTGAAATAGCAGTGAAGGTGATAAAACATTCAACAGTTAATTATAATATTCTTTAGGTTTTGGTGTCCTCATGCATTACATATACTATAATCAAAGGTGGTAATGTACCATATTCTTTACTGGGGTGGTCACTGATTTAAAAAGGTGGAGCAGCAAGTGGATCAGGCTCTTTTTTTTATCCTTATTCTACCCTCTGTTTTGTGCTGTTGGGTTTTATTGTTCATTTTATGCTACATTATTCTTATGTTGTCTATTATACCATGGAAAGCTCCCTTGTGAAACTTTTATGTTGCAATAGCTGCTATATTAACGGAGCTGCCTGCTCTCATGAGATACAGAAAAGGCAAACATTGGGCAACTATTGTAATTAGGGTCATAATACGACTACTACTGCTTCTACTAGTATCGCTACCAGTGATGCAAGGTGTGCAGTTTTCCCACAAAATTGGGATACTTTTTTGTTTTTGTCAAAGGTTTAGTTGATGGGCATTATGCATGCAGTAGAGTGGCCATTTAAAGTCTCTTCTAATATCCCATTCACAACAAGTGCATTATGAATGTATTGTGATGTGCATCAGTGTATTATACTACTCCTGCTCATAGCTGTATGTATTTTCATGTGTTGGTTTTTGGGATAGTTTTGAATGGCAACTTGCCAATTACTATAAATTGTGTTAAAACACCAATACACTATATATTTTGGTTATCAAACCTAGAGTAAAAATTAGAGTCCAAATTTTCACGTGTAAACCCCCCCGCCCATGTTCGTGAACATCATGAGCTCATGTTACTTGTAATGCTTATAGATTCAGAGCCGGTTGGGCAGATGGAGACCCTTTAGCTGGTCACCACAAATCGTCCGCTGACAGAGATGGATTGTGGTTAGGTTCTAACTGCCCCATAACTTTTACAGTTCCGCTCTACTGTCCTAATATTTACTTTGGGGGGAAAAGTCTGGGGTTACTGAATTACATTTCTAGAAAAGCGGAAGGGAAATGTCCCTTACCTTGTGGTTACCTATGTATATGATGCCCAAAGTACATGCAACTGCATTATTCAAGCTGTTTAACCCCTTAAAGCCCTATTATGAATTATTTAGTAGCTGCAGTGAAATGAATAGGAACAGAATGTAGTTATGGGAGTGAGGTCAAGACCTGCCAATTTATCCAAGGGGTTAACTGTTGTGATAAACCTGGACCAGTGTCTCCCACAGAGGTCAATCCCTAATGGTCAACTGGTGGACTGTGGTCTGGATGCAGGTCCAGCAAAGTAATTCAGTGGATCGGACCGACGATTCAAAAACCGTGTTGATCCCCTACTTCAATTTCAAACCCCTGATGTCTCACCTGTTTAGAGTATGTCGTGCTAGTCAAATGTGCCTACGTGAAATGCCATTACGAAACACTTCAGATTGTTGTTTTCATAGCCATAAACGAATCGCTGAAGATTAAGGTTAAGTAACGGCCGTTATCAGAACAAAGTCATTCAGACTTAAACCTGAATCCTTGACCAAAACCATGTTAACTCACTACGTTTCTAGATTAACTGCACCGTATACTGCTTCATACCATTAAACATTATTAGGTTTGCTAGACAGTGAAAGTATCCTTCTGTAGGTAAATGTATTAAATATGAAATATTGCTTGCTTTTATGTTTATTACCCCAGAGCTAAACTGCATAACAGATAAGCTAACCCCCTGAAGAGCAGGAACATTCTGAGCTGAAATAACAAACAGCATGTTTAATGTGGCAATGCAACAGTCTGTAAAACGTACTCCAGCATAGAGATATAATGGTGAGGAGGGGGAAAACAGAAAACTGATTTGAGCTTTGGGGCGTCAGTTTTAATCAAAACAAACGGCAGCATGTTGTTCACGAAGCGCAGTGCAGCGCAGTCCCTACTTCCTTCTCTCCCTTTATCTCTCTCTCTTTCTCTCTATTACTCTCGGCTTTGGATTCTCTGTGCTTTGAAAGGGAACAGGGTCTGCATAGCAATGCATCTGGGGCTTTTTTTGTAGCTGAAAGCCTGGCCTGCCTGCATCATTGGCATTCAGCTAAAGACAATCCGTCCGCAGTGGCCCTGCACTACTGCTTCCCCTCTCCATCCCGAGTCCTCAGTCCTCTGCTACCTCCATTTCTCTGAGATTGTGATATCCTGCAGGTTTGCTGGTGTTTTTGAGAAGTGCTGGTCAACTTTAAACACCGCTCGGCACTGTGGTGTGCGTGTGTGTAGCAGAGTTTGTACAACTTGTTCATTCCAACAGATAACTCCTGAAGGACCAGTGAGAACATGGACCTGATGAGATGAAGGTCAGAAGTCCTGGTAAGGCAAACTGGGAATGCAGTTTTGTAACTTTTTTTTTACATGAATTGTGTATGAGGTGCGAGAAAAACAGGAATGCAAGAACTGAGGAGGCTGGAGACAGATGGTTGTCCCCAAACGTGAGACGAGAAACCGCTCACGGCTGCCAAAAACCCAAATGGGAGACTCCTTAAAAACGCAGCACGACGCCTTCATCCTCCGCCTCTCTGTCATCATAGGAAAGTGGGAGAGACGTCTTTCATTGCTATGGCAACCTTGGGGCTGAGTTGCCACACATCTGTCACCATAGGAACACCTTGTTATAAAGACCAATCGCCACTGTCGTTCACAGATGGTGGTGCAAGTCAATTTAGTTTTGCAATAAAGAAGCATCCAATTTGGCACAAAGAGGCATGTTTTTATAGCTATTATATGTCTGGAATTGTTATTTGAATAAGGCTGAGATATGCCGCTTGTGGTTGACTTTTATATACGGAAAATTGCTGGAATGCACAGCCATTTAAAATAAGTGCTGTTAGAACAGAATGCACAATAATGAAATATAGATTTTTGCAATCTCTTTGGACAAAAAAAGCTTTCCGTTTAGACTCCACAGGCATTTTATTCATATTCACATGTAGCCGGGGAGAGTTGGTGGGACACGGCTGTCACGCTCTTTATCTATCTCATCCCCATCCACAACACACACACACACACGCCGGCGCTCAGAGCTGGGGAGAAGGAATCGATACACCAAAAGCACTTCATTCCTGCTCAATTTCATCCTTTAGTGCCGGCACAATTAAAAATCCTCTCCGAGCACCTTCTCTGATTGAGATTTCTGCCGCAGAGACGGCCGTCTCAAAGTCATTTGCTAAACACAAGGAGGGCACGGCATGACCACGGAGGCTTCACTGTACACGTCATACCCTGCCCCGCTACTGCTGATTATATGGCTGGACGGGTTATTGACCACCTCCGCCCATAAGATCCATCACTCTGGAGTGTTGGAGAAAGAATACAGTAATGCACGATGTAAGCAGGTCAGTGGAGGATACGCCAAGGGGACAGAAGATCTGAGGAGCTCAAGCTGAATGCGAAAATACCAAGAAAGGACTAGGGTGGGATGGATAACCTACAGGGTTCCCACGGGTCATGGAATAATATTTTGTTTTATTAGGACCATTTTGTTTATGAGGTGTAAAGACTAGTCATGAGATAAATATATGTTCTTTTTAAGCAATGAAAACTAAGTTTTGCAGTGAAAATGAAAAGTTTTGAAAAGTTTTGCACCTGGTCTGTTAACCAGGAAATCAGGCTTACAGATTTAATATGTTAAAATTGTTCGTTTTTTTCTGCTCAGTACCTAGGCAATAGATTATACCATTCTTCGTACAGTAGGTCATGGAAATTTAAGATTTTGGTCAGGGAAAGTCAGGGAAAAGTCATGGAATTTTTAGAACCTTGAACCTAGGTCAAACCATACAGCATGACATCAAAGGCTGTGTTAGCATCTCTACTTGGTATAAAGCTGTAATGTGAACGTTTTGGTCGTTCACCTTTTTTTCCCTCTTGGAAATGGTACTATGGTGATAGTACGAGCTTATTCATTGCAGCTTTAAAAGAAAAGATCCACTCAGATCTAATAATGATGTCTTCGGCAGTATTAGCACGAAAGTTGAAGCTTTAGAACTGTTTGGATCTGTTTGAGCGGAGTGTACAGATGAGATAGCTAGACCGACTGAAAGACTTAAAGTGCTGCTGCATCGCTCTCCTTGGCTAGAGATGAAGCAAAGGCTCTTGCAAGTAATGTACAGAAAGCGTGAAAGTGAAAATACGCCAGTATGTTGCTGAAAGAAGTTTAAAGCAAAAAAAGTCAATGATCAAATAAACTTTATTAATTATGTTCATTTTAAAGATCCTGGGTGGATTTTTTTTTCTTCCTTTAATACACTGTTAAACACATCTGTGACAGCTCATTCGTTATTAACTTTTTTACTACATCTTAACCAGCGACTACTTCTGAAATGATTCTCTCTGTTGTACTGACCTATTTATGAATTATTCTATTTTGAACTTGTTCTCTTAAAACCAATGAAAAGGGACCAGCGCGGCACTCGGATTAGCATGATTAATCATTTTACACAAATATTGAGAGTCATGGTACGCTCAGCGGCAATGGGGGGAGATAAAATCTTTAAATTACCTGGATGTGGGCTGGATCCAAGCTGGTGCCCCAATTAATCCTCCCCGAACGCAATTAGAGCCGGAGCCAGCCAGCTGCGCTCATCAGAGCTTAGCTCAGAACAGAGCTTAAAGCCCAGACACGTATACCCCGAGCAGAGAGTTGACACTACCTAGGCTTTCTGAGCACAAAAAAAAGTGAGATGTTTAGACACTCGCACACTCGTTTCTGCTATCCGAGCGAGTGTGATGCGATCAGACCTTTCGCTGTGGCACATGAAAGGACTGAACACCCCGACGAGTCGCTACAATGACTGCGAGTGCGTTCAAAGCACACAATGGGGGACAGACAGGAGGTTAGAACACAAGTCTTTGAATCTGTTTAAGCTAAGTCAAGTACTAGCAGCCAAAAAAAATCTACAGCTGTAACTGTTCATTAAAAAAAAGAAAAAACTATCAACACTGAAAGGCAAGTACATGAAAGGCAACACAATGCTTAACAATCAACAGCTGGTGAAAAGGCAAGGGGAAAAGAAATGTTTAATTCAATTCAATTCAATTTTTATTTGTGTAGCGCTTTTAACAACGGACATTGTCTCAAAGCAGCTTTACAGAAACATATAAACACAGGATACAGATTTAAAATGTGTGGATTTATCCCAATTGAGCGAGCCGGTGGCAACGGTGGTGAGGAAAAACTCCCTAAGATGATATGAGGAAGAAACCTTGAGAGGATCCAGACTCAGAAGGGAACCCGTCCTCATCTGGGTAACAATGGATAGTGTGAACGTAAAGGAAAGTTCATTATGGTTTGTACATGAAGTCTTTGTTGAAGTAGTCCACTGACTTTTTAGAGGCCTTCAAAGTATTGCTAATGAAATTAGCCACTGGATTAAGGCTGTGCTTGGGGAAAATAAACACTAACACCTTGTCAAATGGTTTAACTATGCACTCTATACTACATACTATACACTTGAATATGTAGTACATTTTTTATAGGGTAGTACTAACACGTCGAACGCTAACTAAACGAAACGACAAATTACCTCTCGTCACTGAACATCACCAACATCACCAACCTGAACATGTCAATTCGAATGCCCATAAAGTCTCGTTTAAATATTTTGCTTTGAATGTATTTCTAATTGATATCACCGATCTCACCCATGTGTTTTCAGCTCAATATTAACCAGGCTCCACCCCTTCTGCTATGTAGACCAGGCTGCGATCGCCGAGTACAAAGTATCCGACATGCCGTATGTCATTTTACTAACAGTGTAATAACAGTACACGGCAACTCACCGAAAGCCCCAGCGTGAACACAAAACTCGCACTAAAACTACACAAAAACGCCTTTTAAGACGCAGACCAAAACAAGCAGAACTGCTTTCGGATAAAATGAAAGTCACTAGAGTGGCAGGTCTCGATGTTTGAGAGAAACACATCGATTAGATACTGCTGAAAAACCAAAAGTATATATATATATATATATATATATATATATATAGCAGTGATGGAAGAATTCAAAATCAAACAAAATCAAACACGCTGGTAAAATGGCTAATTAACATTGTGTGACAGCACAGATTAGAACAGAAGATGCCAGAACCTTCACACTCACATGACTTATGATGAGGAAAATGTGATCATAATGTGATAACGGAATGTTCAAGATGGAAATTTTGACTTAATAAGAAGAGCAAATAATATTTAATTAATACTTAGATTAAAAATAAATACATTTACAAGCATGGCACAGCAGTAGCTGACCTCAGGCTCATGTCTGCTCCTGAATTACTAAGATCAAAAATATTGTATGCTAATGTGTCTAAATAATGTGTGTATTTGAAATGTTGGGTTTTTTTTTTTTTTTAGCTTTTTTTTCTCTCACAATAAGTGTCACCTTACGGGAAAAAAATAACCTTATGGGCCAGAAATAGTTACTGCATTACCATGCAAATCTTTCTAAAAGTGTATCATGTATTGTACTGTCTCAGTGAGGCATCTGTGATATTCAGTACTACAAGTACAATTATCATAATTTCAGGAATAGCATGAAGCATGCAATAAAGATATTAAAAATTAATTAATCAGGCCATCAAGAATGAAAGCCACCTAATGATTAGACCTTATCGCACGTTTTTCTGGCATCATGCATGGTCAGGCAAGACAGGTTTTTGAGAAAACCTGAAATAATAAACTCCTAAACTCTAAAACCCCTCTAGTTATAAATGATTATCACGTGCACTTACCGGCCACTTTAATAGGAACACTTGGTCGTTAATGCAATCATCCGATCGGCCAATCGGGTATCAGCAGCGCAGTGCATTAAAATCATGCAGATGCAGGTCAAGATTTTCAATTAATGCTCACAGGGGAAAAAATATGATTTTGACAGAGGCAAAGTCAACAGCAGAAGGTTTGACTTTCTGAAATACGTTTCTGCTCATTGTGGTCATAAAGAGTGATTGTTTAAGTTACTGTAGCCTTCCTGTTAGCTCAAACCAGTCTGGCCATTCTCCTCAATATCTTTTTTTCTGAGTGCAGAACTGCTGCTCACTGATGTTTTTTTGCTTTCCCGCACCATTCTGTCTAAACGCTATAGACTGTTGTTTGTGGAAATCCCAGGAGATCAGCAGTGTCTGAAAAAGCCCATCTGGCACCAATAACCATGCCATGAACAACGTCACGGAGATCACTGAGATTTTTCCCAATTCTGGTGTTTGATGTGAAGCTCTTGACCTGTATCTGCATGAGTTTATGCATTGTACTGCTGCCACATGATTGGCTGATAACTGCATGAATCAGCGGGTGTACAGTTGTTCCTATTAAAGTGACCGGTGAGAGTATATGTTATATATGTTTATACATATAGTTTTATTATGTCCCTAAGATTTCCTTCTGAGGCAGCCAAACTGGGAGTCCATCAACTTTTGGGGATCTCATTAAATCACTTAAAAGGACTAAAAGGGTCTAACTGAAAGGTTGCTTTTTTTCTATAACTTTTTTAATTACCTGAGTGTTGCTGATTCGTCTTTGTATCATTAACTTGATTCTTGGTGCCTTGCGTCTAATTTACTCATTTCCGACTAATGCTCTGAGCAGGTTTTATAATGTCAGCACAGCTGTCACAATACGCACGTTAACTCTGAAGCCAGAAATAAAAACGCTAAACCTATTGTACTTGTTATGTATAACAGTGTAGTATGATATGTACATTTAACATACCATGAATGTTGCATTAATATTAACATCCCTGTCCTATTTTGCCTTTCTTTATACATATATCTAGGGCTGCAACTAACGATTATTTTCATAATCGATTAGTTGGCCGATTATTTTATCGATTAATGGGGGGGGGCCTTTCAGCACCATTTT
>JANDJT010000168.1:9911361-9930182 GCA_024331685.1 Stegophilus panzeri
AACTTCAGACTAAAACTTTACACAACTGTTTGTCCAATTATATAAGACTGAAAAGAACCCAATACACACACACACACTCACACACACACCAGAATATATATTATTCATTTAGGACTGCAGTTTAATTCAGTGCTTTTTGTGCATCGATAAAAAATAATACATAAATACTTATATATAATAGAAACTAATATATAAGTTTATATTATATAATAGTATTTATGCATTACTTTTTTATAAAAGGTAACGTTGGCATAAACAGTAAACTGAAGAAAGTTATTGTCGGTGACTCTGTGTATTAGGCTAAAGCTAGTGGCATCGCATTACGTGCGTATGACGTCATGCGCCGTCGACTAGGAAACGGCTTATACTTCCGGTTAGTAAAAAAAAAAAACCCGCTAGTGTTCCCTTTTGAGATGATATTACATTTCTAAAATTCACACACTAGACAGTAGAATACACAGTGCATAGTGTAAGTGTACAGTACATCATTTGGGACACAACTTTAGTATTTACACTCCGAAGCGTGTTTTCAGAACAGAAGTAACGTAGTGAGTAAACGCGCCCCGTGCCGCGTGCAGACCAACTAATCGATAATGAGATTCATTGACGATGATTTCAATAATAGATTATTATCAGTTAATTGTTGCAGCTCCACATATATGTATTACAGCTTTGCTCTGGTAATATAAACTTTTCCAGACTTTTCCACGTGAGCTCTTAGAGGACAGGCAGACTTGAAAGCAACAGGACGTTAGCGATAAGAGGATGATCTGCTGGAGCACTGGAGCGCTTTTAATTCCTGACATTTAGCATGTGGAGGAGGTGAGACGCTGCTCCTCTCCCGCTGAGCTCCAACTGTCTTCCGCTAAATGTGAGAATGACAAGGAGCAACCGGGATCATACATCGACATTTTCTCATCGCACTCACACACTCCCGCCACTGCTCACACCCTTCATCGCATGTGAGATGCTTGTTATACATGCATGGCTAACGTTCACAGGCAGAAAAAGTTGCCATGTACAGTATTATCAATTAATCTACACTAGCATAACATAACATAACACAGAAGTGAAATACTTCTACCCTGTCACGAAAGAAGTATTTCTCTCTCATCTCAACTTTGACACAAGGATGACAAGGAGCGAACCTGATCATCCTGCGACAGTTTCTACCGCGGTAAAGTTTCTCACCTTGCTCCACCTAGTCATCCCTAATCCCTCATTTCACACTCAAGACACTCTTTACACACCTCATTTCACACTCAAGACACTCTTTACACACCTCATTCAAACACATCCCTAAGCACATTCACCAAAGTTCAAGTTTACAGTTCTCGCAGAACACAAGGTTCTTCCTTTTCTGTTTAAATAAGAGAAAACTTAAGAATGAAAAGGCTAAATCAGTGCTAACTAAAGTAAAAATGGTGTCAGAAAAAATTAATGGCTTTTTTTTTTTTTTGCTTAATGGCTTTTTAATGCCAAACCAACTAATAAAAATTAGAGGAATGCCGCCTCTGTACATATATCCTCTCAAATAAATAAATGCCAGAAACCCCTCATGTTCCTAGCATGCTCAAACAGCTAGTCAGCTAGTCAAACTAGCAAACTAGCTCAAATTTCTCACGGTGGGATTTCTGTCAGTCAGTACGTCAGTACTGGGTTGACTCGGTACTACTAGTACTTATGAAAATCTGGTACCGTCAACTTTTTTTCTTTTTAGTACCGACTTGGTACCGAAGTTCCGATACTTTTGACAATCCTAGTCTCTACTGGTAATTTCTTGCCTTCTATTGGTGGCTTGTTAAAACTAGTGTATACCATTAAGGACCTACAATGGTAATTGTAATGATTTTAATTGTTAGCTGATGGTTTGTAATGGTATTTGTAGTAGAAACCATTAGAATTTCTGTCATGGTTTCTATTGGTTTTTTTTTTGGTTTTTTTTCAGCAGGGATGCATTAGTAGCTAATTCGCATTAGCCAGACTAATTGTGGCATTATCTATGAGTCGTATTTTTGAGTATCTCTCAATCGAACAAACACTCGATTCAATTCAATTTTATTCATATAGTGCTTTTAACAATGGACATTGTCACAAAGCAGCTTTACAGAAATAAACACCTTTACAATTACACAGTGAAACAGGACTATGACTTTCTTAAAAAAAATCTACTTCTTAAAACTTGCTGGTTAGCTACCAGTAGAGTAATGAGATCAGTCTTTTCCTCTTGTCCCCCCACACCTGCAACCACTCAGGCATAAAACCTTCTCATAATATTTCCTGGGTTTTAGTGGAGAGTCTGCAAGACAGAGGACAAGCACCCTGCTGACACTCTGTCAGGATTGTGATGAATGAATGCAATATGGCACCAGTCACCCTACCGAGTCACTCAATAACAGAAGACAGGAGTGAGAGGAACGATCTGGTGTTGGAGAAAGAGGTTTTTTGTTGGAAATGCTGAACATTAAACAGTCACCGGATACTGGTTATCAGCATCAGCTCACCACATGGATCATCGTGATCCACGCTCCTGAGGTGCAGCACAATCCTCAATGATAAACCTCTCCTGGCTTAACCACAGTAATCATGCACTTAAAGCTACAGAAAACATGATTAGAGAATCTCACCATCTCACCTACAGTACCCACACATGCCCATTCCCAGCTTTCTCACGCTTGAAATGCTCCACTGATTGTAAGGGAAAGAAAAGGGCCCTGCTCTTGCTTGAGAGGGGTCCTACCTGCATTGCAAGGGGCTGCCCAGCTCCCTGCCTGCTCATTATTGACCTGAGCCAGCAGCCTTCAGAGCATCATGACTGATTACCGTCTGTTGCCGGAGGAACCCTGCAAGGATGGATCATCGCCGGGGGGGAAACGCCGAGACCGAATCACTGCAGCAACCTGACACACAAGGTCCACATCACCCTGGTAACCTGACACGCACGGCCCACTTCGCTGTGGTTACATGACAATCCCCATGACGTTTGGGACAATGAAACATTAGGGACGTCTGTGACAGAAATGCATTCACTGCTCTTCGGGACTATGTCTGGCTTTTTTTTTTTTGCCTTTGTCTCTCCATTTCGCCTCTCCGTGTGTCTCTCTTTTGGAGCTCAGGGACATTGAGAGATGAGTAAGAGCTCTGTGTCTGTTTTATCAGAGCTGCTCATGGGGCATTTATGACTGTCAAGCAAGCTGACAAGCAAACTAGCAAAGACAAATGGGGTCCCCAACTCTGTGGACTACGTTCATACGTTTTGCCATTTTACGCTCACATTTAGTCTAAACGGCTCCAACAAGAGGACATCTATCTACACTTTTTTTTTTTTTTTTGACACATCAAACTGTCGCTTACACTACCTGGTTCAATCAGAGCTGTCCTTACCTCTTTTGTAACCTTTAATGAACACATGACAGCCAAATTCATCTGCGGCATGCCACAAAAGGACTCGGCTCTTCGTCAACACCGGCACTTTCTCTCGTGATGGACACAAACCTTGGGCGTCAGCAAATTCCAAGAGCAAGCTCAGAGAGAGTCAATTAAGTTCAAGGTGAGAGAGACGTGTGTCATAGTCTTAACGCGCTGCCTTGCCGGGCTCCTCCATCAATCCGAGCCTTGTTGGAAGGCCAGGAACGTGGCGAGGGATATAGTGTTATTGGCCGGGAGGAGACGGGGGATTTTGTGAGGGAGATTATTGGTTGGCAATTTGAGCTGCTTCAGAGATCATTGGCTGTATGTGTCCGATGATGGATTGAATTCAGATACACCTTCCTCTTGTGTGCATAGCGGCTGCTGTAGCCAGATCTATCAGTCCCACTGACTGCTCCGATCCTGCGGGACACACCGCTCACTTTCCTGTTAATTCCAACTTCGCACTATCGATTGGGGTAAAATCAATTGCGCCTAAGTCACTAAGCCAAGAGGGAGACGGGGGAAAATGCTGCAGGAGGAGAAGCATCTCAGATTAAATGTCAGTAATGAAGTAGGTAGAGTAAGAAAAGAAAGAAAGAAAGAAAGAAAGAAAGAAAGAAAGAAAATATTTATATAAATATATTTAAAGGTCAAGGTTTGAGGCAGGGCTAGCATTCATACTTTTTCTTTTGACATCATTCATATTGACACTTGCTGTATTTTATAAGCTTCAAGAAGAGCCCTAAGGTCCGAGTTCTAACTGTTTGGGTGTTGTTGTCTTTTCTACCTTTTCATACACCGGTACTGAATTCCTTATATATTTCTTAAAACGAAGTGCATAAGCCATAACCGTTTGCAGTTTGGTGCAGTTGAAATATAGAACAGTTTCTGAGAGTGAACACAATGCCACAGTTAAAGAGCGCCGCCAAAAATTGCTGAGTGATATCAGAGCAGTATGATGCTTTATTTATGAGGTTGCACTTTGTTTAAGTGGCTAAATGATGAAATAAGAGAAAGAAAATGGGCTGGAATCTTTATCATGCTGAAGATAAGATGCTCTTGGGAGCAGTACAGCTGACCTCAACACTCTTCTCTGCTCTTCAGGCTGTAACTGGAGAGAATTGTGTGCTGTGAGCCTTTTCTCTCTGAAGTGGAGGTGCCCGATTCATCTGAAACCTTGGAGCGAGGAGTACCGTGGCCATATCAACGTGTTTAGTATGGTGCCATTCATTCGATTCGTTGAAGATTCATTGAAGATTCATTGAAGATTCATTGAAGATTAAATGGGGGGAAAATGTTATAAAACACGGTTGAGACGCATTGAATTTTTGCTCTTAACAAAAAATATGACCTTGAGTTGACCAGGTGGTATTGTAAACCTGATGGCATTTACCTTTCGATATCCTCAACATCACAAAGCGCATTTAGCATCGTGGATGTATACGAAGTGCGCAGCATCGTGACATTTAAATTCCCAAACTTTAATACCAAACACCGCAGTGGCAACTGAAGTCCAATTAGTGGTGCAAAAGGGAGGCCTAGCAATGTTACTTTGTGTGTGTGTGTGTGTGTGTGCATGGTAATTAGCATTCTGTTGCAGGTGCACTTTTACATTACATATTCATGCCCGAACCCACTTTCCAAATGTGCCATAAATTAACTTCACTAAGGCCCCTGAATAATCGTTCGCTCTCCCCGCCTTAGGAAACCACATTTCCCAGCACAGAGCAACAAAAAAAGGGGGTGGTTAAAGCATAAATAAAGCTGTAGCTGTCAGAGATGATCGAAAGAAGGTCTATACTACAGCGCCAGAATGGCTCCGAAGCAAGACGGTAACTATGCCGCAGCTGGACTGTGCCTGTAGTGAGAGCAGCTTAGCCGGAACTCTATAAGCCAATTCAATTTCTGTCAGTAAATGCTCTAATTTAGATCAACTATCCGTAATAAACTCTGAAATTGGCACGAGTGCAGCCTCGCCAACTCTTATCCGTCCATTATGCGGAGTCGAACTGGCATGGGCACCTACAGACGTGCCAAATTTTCATTCCTGCAGATTTCGTTGTGACTACAGGGCTGCTAAATGTCATTGGAAGTAATACAGGCACGGGTCACTACAACTGGTTTATTACACGGCTTGTAATTGTGGGGCTTGGCTGGGTGTAAGCAAACTCTCAGCCGGGTGGGGAGTGAAGAACTATGTTAAATGAACCGTTGGCTAAGGCATCGCTGTTTTTCCGCAGTATCAATGAAGCATTGTGTCCCAGGTCTCTCCCACACACACACTGTTTCTCTTCCACCCGCACAAACACAAGTTCTCCTTTCACAGTTCCGCTATTGAAGTTACATGAAAAAGCTAAAACCGTAATTCGTGTGTCGCAATGACAGTGAATATTGTTTCGTGGTGCTATGTGGACCACAGCCATTTAGGTTTAAAAGATCACATCAGTTAGACACAGAGATCTTATTGAGATTTGTGCCGAGACGTTACTTGATTTTCTTGGCGGCCCGTTCGGATTATTGAAATGAAACCGTGTGGAGTTCACACCTCCATGATTGCCAGGTTTTTCTTGAGCACTTTTAACAACAGACATAGTCTCAAAGCAGTTTTACAGGAATCTGGATGTAGATGTAGGTCCCTGATGAGTGGCAAGCAAAAAAACTACCTGAGACGACATGAGAGAAGACACTAGAAGGAAACCATACTGAAAACTGCAGCCTATCAAATAGTGCGTTGTTAATAAGGTAGTTTGTAGCAAAAACAAGCCAAACAATGAAGCAAATAAATCTATAAATAAAACCAAGTGCTCAGTACAGAGATCACAAGAAAGCACTGAGGACTGGAGTGGCTGAGATGTGAATAATTTATTTGATTATTTATTTAATATCATAGTTAGATATTTAAAATGACCCTCATTCCTGTCAAGGTTTTCCTTTTCCCATGCATTTCTCATGTTGATGTGCACCATGCACATGTGTGTTTTAATTTTTGTTCTTGTCCTGTCTCCATGCCTGTCCTGTCTGTGATTTGCTACCCAGTTGTGTTCACCTGTTCCGAGTTAAGTCCTTGATTCGTTTGTTTAAATATACCCTGTTGTGTCAATGTTGGCGGTGAAGTCGTTTATTGTTGTTTTCAAAGTTCTGTGTCTCATCGCACCCTCGCCTGTTCTTGCAAATGAAAACTACCCCTGCCAGTGTTTTGACCCCCGATATGTGTTCTGGCTACCATTCATACATGTCCACAAGAAATATTACATTCAGCACCTGTACTTGCTTCCTGCCTCTACTTACCGCATGTTATAATTCTAGTTTTTGAGTGTATATTTTATATTGCCAAAAAAAAAATAATAATAAATTGTCAGTGGTGCTGGACAAGAGTGAAAACTAAGTGATAAGCACTTTTTTGCCAAACTCCAAGCTTCTAAGGTGCGCATAAGTCTGCATTTTGGCATTAACTCCTCACTCTCAATCTCCTCCTGGCTCAGTTAAAGGCTTGCTATTGTATTACCCACCTGTCATTCATCCCACGAGTCATACTGTTTAGCCATCCACGAGTCAAGGTGTGACAAGCTAAGATAAATGGCATTTTGCTCAGCCAGTGACAGTGCAACTCTGGGGAGGACGAGGCCCCCACTGTGCTGTATTTCCTGTGCACAGTTTTAGGTCAGCCCATTGAAGAATGAATTAAAGCATGTGCAAACACTACACTCAGACATTACGCTTGCAGTTTAAATGCATTAAGAGAAAACAACAGGCTCATAAACCCTCACTGACCTACGCATGTATCTCTAAACAACGAGACACTTCAGTAATGTTCAGGTTGATTCATTTGGCATCTGACACGTAGATGAACATGCCTTTATTTCACACAGCTATTCACATACAGAGATTAATTCTGCAATTAGCTTTAGTTATAATAATGCAAATATCGTTGTACGAGTTAAATAAGAAGGAAAGGATCAGTTTCTTAAATAAGAAGGAAAACACTGCTTCAGTTACCCTGTGCTTATTGCATCTGTGCTTGTGATTGTGTGTAGTGGCAGCGCATAAGTGGTTTGACCCTGAGGGCTATGCTAACGATGTGGGAAGACAGAGGAAACGTGGGGCACGTTAGGGAGAGTGTGAGTGTTTCTCTGACTGGGTCTGAGAAGTGGATCTGCAAACAGTGTGTGTGTGTGTGCGTGTGCGTGTGTGTGTTCCAGATGTGTTTGTTCGTTCTGGCAAACTGCTCGTGCATCATGCCCTCTCGAGCTCTTATTCAGATTGGAGGCATAAATTACAAGAGTGAAACCCAGCCCCTCTTCTGACAGGGCTCAGGAAGAGCTTGATGACTCTGTTTCCAGCCATTGTTACCACAGCGACAAGCCCCTTGATCTGATCAGAGAGTCATTTAATCAATAACCTACTAAACTTTACCTTTCCCTGACAATGGGGTTGGCACCTGTAAGGATACAACATCCTGGGAAGTTGCATGTAGTGTACCGTTAAAGATTTACTCTTAAATCTAAGTACTCGAGGTCCAAATTTGTACCTTAACTCATTCTCAGGTACACTACGTATATATTTACACCGCCAGTTAAAACATATATTCTAAAGGTACAAAAGAAATGATATTTGAATGGTACAACATAGTACCTTTTTCCCTTGAGAGTGTAGCCACATCCTTACAGAAGAAAAAAACACAAAACAGGTCTCAAAGCATCCCAGATGGGAAGTGTCCCACCCAGAAACACCTTCTGGATGGTGGGAAGACTCCCAGATCGGATCATGTCTGAGCCTGCAGAGATAGCCAGATGGCACACATCTGAACCCAGTGGTTCCCAATCCCAGTCTAAGGGATGCCATTTCTCTGCCATCAAATACATTACACTTAATCTAGTCATCCTGAGTCAACTTGCTGTGTTAGTTAATCTGAGTCCATGGGAAACAGAGGATCTGATGACTTTTGCACACTTTTCTGGCCTCAAGCTTCAGAATCTTGTGCTGATTTCCACTGAGAAAAACACAGACTGATATTCTTAACATTTTTATTAAAAGGTTTTGCACTTGATGCTAAATTAAAGATATAACCTGTGGTTGGTCATCTGCCACATCAAGCTAATTTACTCTTTCTGTTAAACTGGACAGTTCTTATACCATGTTTACTGACAAAGTGTACCATACTCTCTAACGAAGACTTGCAAGCCTAGGCATTCATTAGAGACGAAATTTTTTTAAGCAAAACCGGAGCTTACCGGAATGAGGCTTGGGAAATAACTACCTAAACACACAGAGTCAATTGTGCGTAGAAGAGAAACCACAAAGCTGGTCCCAGAGCAGCCCAGATGGGCACCTTCATATCTTCCAGACTCCTCCAGTATCCTTGAAAGTTGAAGAAATGAGAGGCTGACTCACTGTTTGTCTAGCTGTGGCTGAGGCATGCCCAGTGGGCGCAGGCTCAAGCCCAGGCATCTCCATGATTTCGGCCGTCTGCCTTTTGCACTAACACCCCCCAGCTGAGGGGTAAATCCCCATTTGGCAGTGCAGTGTTGGGCCGAACCGCACAACTTGGCATAATTGGGGGCGGACGGGTGATGAGAGAGTGGAGCTGGAATTGATTCGCTTAATCCTCTTCATTATGGAGCGCCAGAGCCGGAGTTCACACCTCACACAAAAACAGGGTTAGAAAGGAAGCCTTTCTTTTCATCCATGAGCCTGCACACCATGGCATTTTCCGTATTACAGCCATATCCCCTCCATCCTACCCCCTCTTCAAAAACGGAGAGAAAAGACGACAGCATGACTCACCCGAGAGAAATGATTCGGGGACCTCCTGCTGCTTTGGCTTTTTTGGCTTTGGTTGAACCTCTTATAGGCTCAACTGTCTTTCTAACTTCTTTTGTTGAGAAAGGAAGCGTGGTGTCTAAAGCATTTGTCATAAAACCAAAACAAAACCTCACTCCGGGAAAAAAACAAAAACAAAAAAAATATAGCTGCAAGCAGCAATTATAGGGGTTCAAGCCATTTAGGGCCCTTAAAGATGTTAAAAGATATTACTTAATATCGTGCACTCCTATAAGCACCTAAATCAAAGAAAACCCAAGATAATATTAAGAAATATCTACCTTCATTAAGCTTGTCTAATAGCTGCGGAACATTGATCGACCAACGGCGGCCATGTTTTTTAAGATTCACAATTGTCCTTGTATATGCTGATTGGACCTTGGACAAGGACAATTATTCCAAGATTTATTTATCAAGTCTAATGGTTCCACATTTATTGCCAATTTCATGTTTTGTTCTGCTATAGCACCACCAACTGTTGTTTAGAGTTGTTTAGAATGAGAAGACCTATCATTTGATATATATTACTTGTGTTTTCTCAAAACAGTGCATTATATACAACCGTTAACACCGACAAAAATCGTGATATCGCCATGATTTTTTCAAACTTTGCACAAACCTCTTAGACCAAGAGTCAAATGGGTCGACCAAGTTTCGTTCCGATCAGTCATTATTAACCTTGTCTAATAGCTGCTGCAATCTGATTGGTCGATGGCAGCCATATTTTTCAACATACGTGAATGTCCTCATAGACATTGATTCCACTTGAGGACAATACACTATGCAAATGTTTAAGTCAATCGGATCAACACTTCCATAGTTACAGCCAATTTCATGTTTTTTGGTAATTTAGTGCCAACGCGTGGTAGAACCACACAAACATTTAATGGCGACCATAGATTGACCTCCTACCTAAGCATGCCAAATTTGGTGAAGAATTTTTATAGGCGGAAATGAAATCGTTTCGTTTATCTGGTCCCAAGGATTCCATACATATAAGACAAACGGTTCAAAAGTTATGGCCATTTTTCTAAACATGCTCACTATAGTGCCACAGTCAGGCCGCTCAGGCAGAAACAGAATACAACGCTGTAGTACTCTGGGGTACCAACTTCCTTCAAAGTTTCAGTTCTCTAGGACTTACGGTTTGGTCTGCCCGATCAGTTTTAGGGCAGAATAATAAAAAAATAAATAAATAATAAAAATCCTTACAATTACAATAGGGTTTCAGCCCTTCGGGCTTAAAAATCTAAACAGTGCTACTTTTAGCCTTGGCTGAATGGGCCACATTAACAGGTTCATTCTATTAAAAAAAGCAGTCCTTGATGCCAACATAAACACAGCACTCTCAGCTCATCCTAATTGTCCTAGGGGTAATTATCAAAACTCTCCTGGATTGTTAGGTTTCTTAATCTTCCTGTTGTATACTTTAAAAGCAATCCTGACTTGAGCTGGGAAAATCACAGCTCAGCCAAGAGGCTATTTCAGCTGAGAGTTTGGTTGTGAAAGTTTATGCGTGTTTGCCAAGTGTCGATCTAAAATTCATCTCCTCTCGAGACTACTGTCTCAGACAAGACGCAGCTGCTCCTGCTATTGAGCTCTATTCCTCCGCCAAGCCAGATTTAATGCATTAAAGAAATGCGATGCAGTGATTTTAATTCCAGGCAAAATAGACGCTTGACTCGTTGCTCACGGTCGGAAAACGCTCATACGTACACGCACAATCTCTATATTTCCTGTCACATACAAGCCCTCGAGGGCTCACCGATGTCACCTTGCTGATGGAGCCGATACCTGGCCGAGAGACAGAGGCAGATACGGGCAGAAAGAAAGAGAACAAGATGGATTGCTGTGCAGGCTCATGCAGATGGTATATATCAGCAGTAGTTACTGATGCTGTGTACTCCAGTGGCCTAAAGCAAGAATGCTGATATAATCATATTTTGCACAAAGATGGTTTTTTTTACATTTCCTATTCAGAGCTGATCTAGGAGTCAACTTGTCACCAGTGCAACCTATACAAACCTGGTTTGAGCTAACATAAAAAATGGACATGTTAGCAGTTAAAAACATACACAAAATGTTTGTGTGTGAACATACACACACATACACATACTGTACAGACTTCTCAATTTATTGTACCAGGTGCTGTAGGCGCCTCCTCCCTTTGTAATCGTTTTCCTGGCTTGGGCAAGGAATTAATTTAGTTAATTGAACAGAATGTATGTGGATGGCGGCGCTAACAAATGGCTATAGCGCATGCCAGAGCAGCTGACGCCATTTGCAGTCGAACATCAGGCCTCCATCACACCAAATTACCTGTTAAGGCTCATAAACAAAGCAAATTTGATGACAAACACACGAAAAACCTTGTTGTAAAGAAAGTTCTTTCCTAGTCTTTACGCATCCCTGACGTTTTTTAATACCTTAACGGCAACTTAAGTAATACTTTTTCAAATGAGCTAGCGGATAACTGAGAAGCAGTCTTCTGTGTCTGATACCGTTTCAGAACCTCATAGCGATATCGGGTTATATTCGTCTTTCTGTTCACCTTCGCCACGACCCTCGCTGTGGCTAATTATAGCCTTGCGCTAATTTGACTTAATGGATGATTCTGAACAGCTTAATTGAACGGTAGTGCGTCTTTGTGGGTGGGCACACAAGATTGGTGAGCTTTACAATTAGATGTCACTTCACTGCTTCTAATCACAAGATTTGTTCTTCCTACCAGGTGTTCGCTCTCATATCAGCGCGTGGCAAGGACGTGAGGCGAACAAGTTCAATGCCCCCTTGAAGGGAGGTGTTTATTTTGGGAAGATAGACTTCACTTGTTCTCCTCCTCAAAACTGTATCTGACAGAGCTATGCTGCGAGACTATATCTGTGTGCGTCTCTCTCTAACAACTTTACTCGCTCCAGCTGGGAGGCAGGACTTTTTCATTTGAGATGGATTTAAGAACAGAGTCACGCTGTGGAACGGCTAAACCACAAACCGACAAACCGCACGTTCCCATTGTTTTTGGGACGGCTCAGTTACAAGAGGAAACCAAGTCCCATTCAAAAGCAGGTTGTTATCTAAATTAATTTCGTTTTATTTCACCACTAGACAGGGTTTGTAAGGAAAATGATGGTTCAGTGCTTGTTCTGGAAAAGTGAGGTCTCATTATGCAGCTAAGCAACATCGTGTGAAAGGACGGATTCTCACAGTGAGGGTTTTTTTTTTCTTCTTATAATTGCAATCAGGAATCGTTCATGGGAAATGAATTCTCATTCGTGTGTTTCTGTGCGTCTTTGCAACATGAGAGAGTTTTATCTTTATACCATGGCCTTGAGCTTAGTAACTTTATCACTGATCTCAGACCAGTCCTGAATTGACCCTACTCGTATGTTCCTCATAGAACCAGAAGAGTTGATCCAAGACCAGGTCTTCTTTTGAGAGTGGGAGGCCAGACAACTGAATTTCTGTCTCATTACAAAATGTAGAGAGACCCACTGCTTTATTAAATCAAGTTTCTCAGGAGAAAGACTGACCGATTTCTCCACCCCCTGAGGCGAAAGCTCTGTTATTTTGAGAACCCGCCTCGCGCTGAATTAGTAAAATAACACAAGAGCACTCTTCCCAGTCTTAGCTCTTGGACACATTCAAGTTCTCCATACTAAAGCTGGATTTACACTGTACTTTTTATTTGTACTTGATTCGGCTGTTGCGGGCTAAAATCGCACATTGTAAAAGAGTTGAAATCGACGGTCTTGGAACGAAGATTTGGTGCCATTGTGACTAAAGATAGCCAATGACAAAGTGCTGACAGTGTCAGAAATGTTTTCTTAAAATCTCAGCGTGAACGCTTCTATGGTTCTCATCGAAAAGCCAGCAGGAGGACCAATAGTTTTACACAAAACTCACGAGACAGCTTCAAATACGGTAACGCTGAAACGTAAATGAAACATGCAGGTTTATCGTTAGAGGATCTTCAATGTATAATCATGATTTTATCCTGATCATCTCATATAGTGTGACAAGTCCATCCATCCATTTTCCATAACGCTTATCCTACACAGGGTCGCAGGGTCACCTGGAGCCTATCCCAGGGTTACTCGGGGCACAAGGCAAGGGACAACCCATCGCACGCACACTCACAGCCATTCACACCCATTCACACACTATGGACATTTTGGAAATGCTAATACAATGCATGTCCTTGCACTGGAAACCATGGAGGAAACCAGAGTACCCAGAGGAAACCCCCAAAGTACATAGAGAACATGCAAACTCCACGCACACAGGGCAAAGGCGGGATTCAAACCCCCATCCCTGGAGGTGTGAGGCAAAAGTGCTAACCACTCAACCACTGTGCCCCCAAGTGTCCAAGTAAAAAATCTTAAAAGTCCACTGTAATTGTACTAAGACCAGCTAAATTCAACAAAGCTAATGGAAATGCTACATGCCTCATTTTATCCTGTAACGCCATTTAGAAATCCAACGGGCGTAAAAGATCTACTTGAACGGATGAAGAGGTCTTCCGGGAGCTAAAGCCAGGAACAGCATGAAAGCCAATAACATAGTTCCATATGGAAGTAGTCAGAATGGGCTTAACGAATCACAGAGCTCACTGTCTGAGGGCTTCGAATGAACCTGCACGGTTATAAATCGGCCTCATTAGGACAGAAACCAAACACCAGCTGATGTAAGAAGAGCTAAATCATGTGGCAGGATTGAGGGGGGTGTAGGGGGTGTAGGGGGGGAATGTAAACACACTAAAGACGTGGCAAAACCTTGAAAATTCATACTAAGTACCTAAGGAATCTGGCAACCCTGACTGACATGTCAGGCAAAGCAAGAGAGACTAGGTGCAGTTTGCAGGCCGAAATTTCAGCTGACAACAATACAAAAAATGTAACAGATAAAGAAAAAGCAATATCTCGGCTGCCCTGTAGCAAGGCCTTCCACTAAGAGAACCATCAGCTCATATATTTGGTAGATTGACAGAAAAATGCAGTGCTTATATCACCCGGGCACATGGACACACACACACACACACACACACACACACAAAAGCTGAGAGTATGAGAAGGGCTGGTTTTGTTTTGTTTTGGTTTTTTTTGTTTTTTGGATGAGAGGCATTCTTGTCAATCCATAGAGCACAATCTGTTCATCGCACACTGGTCACAGTATGACACTTCCTGATCTTCAAACACCATCAGCGCAGAAAAAGCCCCTCCCCAACCCAATAATCATTGATTAGTGCAGCCCGCAGATTTAATCTGTGACCAGATGGGGTCAAAGGGCCAGTCAAGGAGATCAATTTTCCCCATGAAAAACTGCAGAGAAGCAGGAAAAAAGAAATATGACACGGCTGATTAGGAGGAGAGAAAAAAAATCATACTCGGGTCATTGTAGGGTTTATTTACAGCAAGTTCATTTGCATAGAGTCATTATGAATGAATTTCCCAAAGCGCTGTTTCTATAGATCAGGCGACTATGTAGTAACGCAATGACACTATCTGTATCTGTTTAGTGCTCCAAATGTCAGTCTCTGTGTCGATGTGAGTGAGTCTTTATTTTGTAATTAATTAAATATGAACACTGGGGAAAAATCCAAAGGTAGAAATGCCAGCACTATCAACATGGTCCTAAATTGATGCTCTGCTAGTTCCTCAACCTCTGCTACATCACTCAAGTTCATAACTGCTCTCAAATAGAGCTGTATGCTTGCACAGTTATTGCTTGCGTTTGTTCCTGCCTCAAACACTGTATAGTAGCCTAAGTTAAGCCACCATGACCCTGACCAGGCAGTTATAAGGATGAATAAATGAACACTGTAAATGTATGCATGTGTTTGCTTGTCCTGTGAGCTTCATATAATCTCCTGCTCATGCAAATGGTTTTCTCGTGAGATCCCAGTCCTGATGCACACCTCTAGTCTGAACCAGATGCCCAGGGAGCCTTTCTGTATTTGTATTTGTTTAGAACACATTATCTGTTCATTCATATTCAGTCACATCTATGCAGGAAGAGCAGTGGAACTGTATCGCTTCCTAAACACATCCAAGCACACCTCACTCCTTTGCCCTTCTTCTTCTACGGCTGTTCTGAAAAAAGCAGCACACCTCCTTCCCAGGACCCTGTGATGAGGTCTCGGTTAATGCTGCGCTAACTGCCGAGTTAACTGCCGAGGTTCTCTGGTCATTTAGAGAGGCATTAACAGCTAAACACTCCAACAGCCATTCACTCAATGCAGAAGGGCCGAGGTCAACAGCTCTCTATGCAATCTAAGGGCACGAACATTCACACACGTACCTAAAGATATTATTGTCTACTGCGTGGAAACTGGTACCGGCTGAGAAATGGCGGCCAAGTCCTTGCGACACAAAAAACACACTGACAACCGATTAGAGGGGGAAAAAAAGGAAATCTCGCAAGTACTTCTCTTCACAAACACACACGCGCTCAGTATCAAACCCAGGAAGCATCTAAGCGATAGAAGTGGTGTGAATAAATGCTATCATTAGTACAGTGGTTGACCAAATCAATACTTCTGTTCATCTTTTTTTTTCCCGTTTAGAACTAGCAATACAATGAACATGCTAGAAAACCTATACACACACATTCATGTCTTTTTTGCTATCAGCCAGGTCTCTTTACAAATTTTAACAGTAGGAAGTGCTTAATGAGCATTTTGAACCAAAACACAAGATGCCATGAAGACTTCATTTAGTTAAGTAGATCGTGGACATGCTCATTTGTAATCTTTTGGTTTGAAATGCAGTTAGCTTCTCAGAGGTAGACCCAACTGTTTAATTAAAGCAAGACATTACAAGTAAATAGTTGGGTTTTTTTAAACAACAGATATCACAATCATTTTTTGCCTTTATGTAGTATTATTTTTTTGTACTGGATTTTTTATTTATTTTAATTTTTTTTTACAATATATTTATGCAAATGAAGCTTTGTATAATAATTAAATATGCAACATTTGCATACATAATAAAACCAAAACGCTAGTCTTTTGATGATGTTCGGATTAAAATATTTGTTTCACTGTCAAGAGAAAGAACTTTTACAGAAAAATCTGAAAATAATCTTGTTATTGTTTAATCAAGAAAACACTATTCACTCTCTAGAAAAAAAATATCTTGTGCCACTTTTCAGTGTAAAATCCAAAACGTGACTTCAAGAATACATTTTGGTAAATGTCCTTTAAAACAGGAATAGGAGTGAACATAACGCATTCATGAGTGCAGGTCATTTAGGAACTGAGGTTTTTTTTGTTCCATATAGAGCAAAAAAAAAAGTGATTTTGAGAAAGGACAATTTTGTTATATATATATATATATACATACTCTGCTACAGAATCTGCTAAATCTTAATACTGTTAACAAAATAAGAGTGATCATAAAAAATCCCATGTTGTTGTTTATTTAGATAATAGCTGAATTTATAAAAATTACCCCGTTCAAAAGTTTACACACGCTTGATTCTTAATACTGTGTGTCGTTGCCTGGATGATCAGCGACTGTTTTTATGTTTTGTCTTCATGAGTCCCTTGTTTGTCCTGAGCAGTTAAACTACCCACTGTTCTTTAGAAAAATCCTCCAGGTCCTGCACATTCTTTACATTTCCAGCATCTTCTGCGTATTTGACCCGTTTCCAACTGTGGCTAGATGATGTTGAGATCCATCTTTTCACACTGAGGACAACTGAGGGACTCGTACACGACTATTACAGAAGGTGCAAACATTCACTGATGCTCAAGAAGGCATCACGATACGTTAAGAGCCAAAGGGGTGTACATTTTTGAACAGGATGATTGGTATAAATTGTTAGTATTTTGTCTTCTGGGAGACATGTAACTATCTTCGTCTGAAGGGCAGTACTAAATGAAAAAAAAATATCTTTAAACAACATAATAACTATATACATACATACATACATACATATATATATATGAGAGAGAGAGAGACATAGATAGATAGATCAATAGATAAAAAATACAATTTGGTTTAATGTGTTCCCACTCTAGTAAGTGTTTATAAAGGCAATTGTCATGTATATCATAAAAACACATCCAGGAATTTATTACATCATTGTGTCAAGGGGGAGGAGCTTAAAGCCTTCTTCAGTGAGTGGATAAAATCAGCGAAACAAAAATGAGTTTTTGTATTTTATTGTTATGGTTTAATACGAGATATGTTATAGATGCAGTTTATCCCCCCCTCCTAAAAAAAACAAACATTATTGATGTGACCAAATTGTAATATCATGTCTTAACCTTTTGCATCTGTAGAATCAACACACATTTTTACCAGACTGTTAAGTGTTAGGAACTGAACCATGATTTATGTCCGAATTTAATATGTTTAATCATATCTCATATCTCTAATTTACGATTTAATTCCACAGCATAGGCACGTATCGTTCCGAGTGTCTCTTTTTGCGATTCTTTCCATGTTCTACAACATGAACCACACTGACACAATCCTCATCTGAGATTCCAGCGCCTTCTCCTTTGATTAAAACCACGCCGTGTGTTTGTCCAAACCGTACATCATGTGCGAGTTTTATCCCAGAGTCAATCTTTGCATGATTTGATTTTGGTTTTGGACTGGCGTATTCCCACCTCATGCTTTATATTCCCGGGATAGGCTCCACATCCACATCAACCCTGGCCAGGATAAAGCAATTACTAAAGATGAACGAATGAATGATTGACTGATGAATACAGTTTGCAGACATTTTATGAGGCTTCTAGAATGACAATGAATGAGTCTATGTTAAAGTGGCTCGGTCTGTAACTGTTCTATGTATGGAGCAGCTGCACTCCAGCATACACTCTGCCATGCATAACAAACACACACACACACACACACACACAAAAACAACGCATCCCTGTTTCACCTTGATTCATGGATTTTAGTCACCAAGATTTGCTCAAATAATCCCAACACGTCAATCAAATCAGATGCAGCATTTCATCCCAGATTCTTTCACATGCATGCTTGCGTATAGTAAAGCACTGCAACTTGCATAGCATCTCCCATGACACTCATCAGCATTCCTACCATTCATCACATGGAATCATTCATCCTTATTGATTCCATAAGCAAAATGTACTGCTCCTAAATAACCAATAAGGTTCATATATACAAACAGAACACCCATTAAAAAAAATCCACTTTAATGCATTTGATCAATAGAGCAGTTTCAATCTTACAAAGCTGTCGAGTTATCCTACCTTATATTTCTCTCTCTATAGAAATATATAGCCTGCTCAGACGGATGGACTCTTGGTGATCCGTTTGGACAAAAAACCACTCGGATCGGCTGCACTGCGATAATCCGTTCAGCCTGTCCAGTGATGTTTCTCCTGCTCCTTGAAGGTTTCTTTTTGAATTGATTTATTACTGCTATTATTATATTAGTGGTTGATTAGAGAGAGAGAGAGAGCGCGCACGCGCCATCAGAAGCATTATGAGCTTATGATTGAATCAATGATTGAATCAATCATTAGAAAGGTTCACTCTCAGCAAAACAAAAATTGTGCATGTGTAAAAAATGAAATTGTGGGGTTGTTTTAATATGCATATAATATA
>JANDJT010000168.1:9930282-9944688 GCA_024331685.1 Stegophilus panzeri
ATATATACTGTAGAAGAGGCGCGCAAATGCAGCACGCAGGTGAGCGCGTGCAATTGAACCACACCGGAACGCGTCTCTGCACCTTCGGGTTTGTCTCCAAGCGCCGCACGAGAGCAAGTCCAGTGGGTAGCTTTTCAAAAAACTGAGCTTTCGAGTTAACAAGATGCACGAAAAAGTGTCCGCTTGTTGTTGTTGTTTTTTTTCTTTCTTTTTCCCCTCTGCCAGTGAAAAGCTTCACGCGCACATTTCTCTCTCTCTCTCGCTCTCGTTCTCTCTCTCTCACAGGCGCTCACCGTGTCTCCGGCGGCGCGGCCGCATCGCGCTCTCCTTCCCGCAGGCTGAATGAAGAAGCAGCGGCTTCGTCCGTGTGCTCAGGTTTCTTCCTTTGCTCGAGCTCAGAATGCATACAAAAAAAATAAAAGAAAAGAATAATAATAATAATCACGCTTTGATTAAAGCAGCTCCAAGGAACTCGTGTCTGTGCGCGCGCGGCTGTGTGGAAACACGCGCAGATCAGTGTAGTCTCAGCGCGAGCGGACTGCGGGGCTGAGGTGCAGGGTTGCCAGGTGTTCACACAATCAACCTATCCATCGATCCACCAGATATCACAGCTTTTTGTGTGTTTTTAATTTTTTATTTTATTCAGTTTTATTTCGGCTGTGGAGATTTAGAAAACACTATTGTGACATAGGCATGTTTAGGCTTTCAAATATGTTGCAATAGTTTGTTTTGTTTTTTTTTCCTGTACTGATTTTCCTTTTTCAACTGCAATCATCAACTCTGTTCCTGGAGATTCCGTTTCAGCCCTAAAACAAATAAGTTCGTGCTGTTCCTGGGCTCATCAGGTGTTTCATCATCATGGATGATTGGGGCAGTGATGGCTTGACCGTTAAGGCTTTGGGTTACTGATCGGAAGGTCAGAGGTTCAAGCCCCAGCACTGCCAAGCTGCCACTGTTGGGCCCTTGAGCAAGGCCCTTAACCCTCTCAGCTCCAGGGATGCTGTATCATGGCTGACCCCACGCTCTGACCCCAACCTCCTAACATACTGGGGCATGTGAAGAAAAAAGAATTTCACTGTGCTGTAAAGTATATGTGACCAATAAAGATTCATTATCATTATCATACCCCCTTAGGTTACTCAACCAAGATTGATCAAACTGTGGCTCTTGTTCAAGTACTTAATCAGGTATATTTCACTGGAACTAAATTCTCCAATAAGATAAAGGCAATAAATTCCTCCTTCCATTTTTTTAAAAACATTTTTGATATAATGTCAATATTTGAGCTCTGAGAATTGGTTGGTATCTGATACCTTACATCTTTACATCAAACAAGCAATGAATATTTCCTTTTAGACATTTCGCATCCCATATTTACGTCATTCATTCATTCATTCATTCATGTCAGGACTGATGCTGGATCTGGAGCCTATCCTGTGAACAATGTATGTGAGGCAGTAACACACCCTGAATAGGATCTCAGGGCACCATGCATGTTCACACCTTCATTCAAACAACAAATACGTCAATGAGTCAAATAGGAAAATTTGTCACAGCATTTTCAATACCAATACACTGATTTAGGCCAGTTTTGGCACCAATACTGATACTTTTTATTAGGCCTGGTGAATCCCGATAAGGTATGGAGCACTAGTACAATTTACAAACTGCAATACACTACGCACACTATGCATTGTCATACCCTAGACCCATTCTTGCTCATACTTGCATAGAACCATGACTTCAAATTGCACCAGTGATATTTTATAGAGCATAAGGCTATACATGATGACATTTACATCTGCGTTTGCTATAGATCAGCAGTGTTATAAACATGCAACATATTCCCTTGAATAAAAGGTTTATTCTTTATCTGTATTACTTTCCTCCTTTAGTCTGAAGCCTCTACCTATTGTCTTCCACTTAAGCCTATATAACCTCATAATAGAATTTGAACAAGCTCAGCCAATTTGGTCAATCTGGCAACCCTGCTCTACAGCTCAAGATGGACTAGAAGAAACTCATATTGCAGCAGTGTAAGAGCTCCACCTAGCAGTCATGATGAGCTCTCTCTCTCTCTCTCTCTCTCTCTCTCTCTCTCTATCTCTCTCTCTCTCTCTATCTCTCTCTTTCTCTCTCTCTCTCTCAATATTTCCCAGATATGATATGCAATATTAAATAGGCGTTAATTACTATGTAGATCCTCCAGCCAAAAGATAGTCATGTCTGTCACTTTGTTGCATCGGGATCCAGTTCAATCTTGTTTCTTCTGCACACTTTACCCGTTTCATTGCTCCAACACACTTGAGTCAACCCCTTAGTGAATTATTAAGCCTATCATACACTTCATCAGGGAAGGGAAGCATTTCATGTGCCTCAAATTTCATGTTTGAGTGTACATGATTGCCTGAGAGATTGTGTATTGAGAGATTGAGAGACTGTAGGAACAAACGGAGTGTGTGGTGATGGACATTTTTTTGAACCAAACTGTCCCATCAGCCACAACTTATCCCTTAACAGTCAATACAAAACAGTCAGTATTTAAATCTATCCCACAGCACTGTCAAATTCTCGAACCTGATTGGTCAGAAGTGACAATAGTTTTTACCTTTTACTGCATGGTGTTGCAATATGACAAAAATAAATTTATCTCCAATATTTTGATAGGCAATACAAAACTACTGTTTTCCTATCTAAATGGACAAGGGGGATTTTATCTTGGACAAAACAAACAAAAAATGGCATGTCAGGATGACCAGGAAGTGCTATTTCACACGTCCTTTTCTGCAATCACATGGTATGGTGAAGGTCATCCTCAGAGGGTTCTCAAAATTTTATTCATTTTTTAATATTTAGGCAAAACTGCTTAATAGAAAAAATGAAACACTATCTGAGATCAGATAACATAATTTTTTTGTCATTTAAACAAGTTTATATATTTACGTTGTATTCTGTTAAACGGTCAAATGTAATTGTTGCCATATGGCAACAAAATATGATAATGGCATAGTATATTAGTATATATTTACATTTTTCACATTCGGAGTAAGAAAAACATGTAATTTCAGACATTTTGCAATTGGAAAAAAACAAACAGATTCTTCACCCAAAACATGTTTGGATCTCACACCTCCAAGGTTGGGGCTTCGATTCCCACCATGACCGTGTGTGTGCAGAGTTTGCATGTTCTCCCTGTGCTTCAGGTGTTTCCTTCAGGTACTCCGGTTTCCTCCTCCAGTCCTAAGACATGCATGGTAGGCTGATTGGCATGTCTCAAAGTGTCCATAGAGTATGAAGTGTGAATGTGTATGTGATTGTGCCCTGCGATGGATTGGCACCTTGTCCAGGGTGTCCCCTGCCTAGTACTCCATGCTCCCTGGGATAGGCTCCAGGTTCTCTGTGACCCAGTAAGGACAAGCGGTATAGAAAATGGATGGATGGATGGAAGTTTACTAGGTGGCAAAAAAACAACCCTCTGCACCTTATAGTCTGGAAAATGCAGGAATTGGAATTGCAATCTCATACATTTTGTGTTATTTTTGCCATACAGCAACAATTTACCAACTACACCCCCTAAATGTTACTATTAACTTGAACTAATTCAAGTAATAAAAATCCCTAAAAACTTTTTTGATGTAAATGTAATAATTCACGCAGTACAGGGTTAATACAATTTTATTTAATCATTTTTTTATTTAACATTTATGGAAGGAGTCTCCAGTGTCAGTGCTTGTAGTGGTCAGTAAGTTTTTGGTTTTTTTTATCATCGGAAAGTATTCAGGACAGAGGACCTTTGCTCATTTCAGGTTTCTCAGTAACATGACAAGCTGCATTTGTTTGTTTGATTGTTTGTCTTTAGTCTTATTAACTTCAATAGAGAGGGAGACTGATGAGGAAACAATGCAGCTATACACTATAACATAAATATGAACAGGAACAAACTTGTCTCACAGATGTTCGACAACATTAAATGTAACTATAAATGGATAAACAGTACCACGTGACATTTATTACTAAAGTAAAGAGTGTAACTGAGTGGAATGAGTGGACTTCCGCACATGCTGTTATTGGAAAATAATCAACTTTGGCTGCTCAGTTTCCCTTGCAATACATCATACCACACGATCGTTGATTCTTTTCCTATAGCAACATGCCCTAGTGTGTTTTATTCTTTACTTTAAAACATCTCCAATGTAAGATGTAAAAATATGTTTAGATTTTTTTTAGATTACTACATAGTAATCATAGTAAAATACTGCACAGTGCAGGCCTAGAACTGGGAAGAGATATAAATAGACCGCATAGAGTTTGTAAGAGGGGGGAAAAAATGAAAACAAAATGATTTTGTGTCATCTACAGGACTTCCTAATCTTGACCAATCACGGCGTAAATGACTACACTATCAGAAAGGAAAAAGGACAAAATGAGGTAGAGTAACAGCAGGAGCCAGTGAGACAGAACTCCGAAATGGTTCTGTAATGTGACTGTAATGTGAATTTTCCATCATTGCTCCAGCATCGTTCATCAAGTTATGATGTATTATATAACACCAGTGTCTGGGTGAGTTTGTATTAGTGTGGGATAGCTTTCTCACTGAGCTACATGTTTACAGAATTATTACAAGAAACAATAAGGACTCGTTTGAAAGCACTATGATGAACATGGCATCAAATCATTATATTTCCATTGGGATAGGGGAGCATCACTATTTTAATTCATTCAACAATTGATTTTCTTCATAGTTATTACAGTGTGATATTGATTATATTGACTTTTGTCAATATAAGCAGACCAGTTTTACTGACCATTCTTGATTGGAAAAGAACAACCAGTTAACATGTAAATGAACTGGTTTGGGTGTTTCAGAAACTGCCAAGCTCTTGGAATTTCCCTGCACAGTAGTTTTACAGAATGGTGCGAAAAACAAAAAAACATCCAGTGCAAGTGGAAATGCCTTGTTGATGAGAGAGGGCAGAGAACAATGGACAGACTTGTTTAAGCTTACAGGACATCTAGGGTAACTGTAGGGTAATAATCAGTCTTTACAACCATGATTAGCTGAAAAGCATCTCAGAATGCATAATGAATTGAACTTTGAAATGAATGGGCTATGACTGCAGAAGAGAACATCAAGTTCTACTCCAGTCAGCCAAGAACAGGATGCTGACGCTGTGACAGTGACAATGGGCACACTTTAACCAAAATTGTATAGTTAAAAAACTGGAAAACATTGCCTGGTCTTTTTATATGATTGGCTGATTTGCATAATTGGGTCAATTTGAAGGTTCCTATTAAAGTGGCCAGTGAGTATATATCTTTATAAGTATATATTATAAGTCAGAGTACTGTCAAATTTGTTTCTTTACTTCACTGACGTATATGACAATATGATAATATTAGTATTGTGTCACAATTTACAAATTGTGGGTATTGTCACAATTTATATACTGTATATACTTGTATAACACTGACTTACTGCATTGTTATTTCCATTAACATGATTGGATGTAATTATTTTTTTAAATCTCTTTTAAAGGTTAAATAATATGAAACTCATTCATTCATCTTCAGTAACCACATTAACATAGTCAGGGTAGCATGGATCCGGAATGTATTGAACCAGGGACCTTGAAGCTGTGATGTGGCAATTAGCTGCTGCACCACCATCCTGCCCTAATTTGTTTTTGTATTCATTAAATAAAAATGTCGTTGAGCTCTTACTTTTTAAAGGATGTTTTCATGCAGTGCTACCAACCATCCATCCATCCATCCATTTTCCATACAGATTATACTACACAGGGTCACATTAGAGCCTCGAGCCTATCCCAGGGACCTAGGGGCACGAGGCGGGGGACACCTTGGACAGGGTGCCAACCCATCACAGTGCACAGTCGCACACACACTCACGCACCCATTCACACACTATGGACAATTTGGAACTGCCAATCAGCCTACAGCACATGTCTTTGGACTTGGCGAGGAAACTCGAACTCCCGCTACCCTGGAGGTGCGAGGCAAAGGTGCTAACAACAAAGCCACCATGCCCCCATCATACAACCATATTTTTGTATAAAATATTGTTAATTTAATCCAATCCACAACCAAACAATAAAGAGAACAGCTACTAGATGGCTAGTAAATTCTAAATTTTTACTAAACAGTATGGCTTCTCAAATATAATATAATGTCCAAACATTACCTTGCTAGAGTGAGAAGGATGTGTTCCAGCAGTGATATTCAATCATAGTCCGCTACTGTGCCTTCTTCAGCCTATGAAGTGCTTGGAATTTCATTATCCAAAAAAAATGAAATAAATAATAATAATAATGTGGTGCACAGAGAGGCTGCGGGACATGGTCAGAATACCATTAAATACCAGGACCTAATCTAACTCTATGTCCAAGGACATGTTTTACAAAAAATAGCAGCCCACACAAAAACCGCTGGGGAAGGAAGAAAATCTTTCCTCGACGCTGCTGCTAGTCAATCATGCTGATTGATCCGTCACCAGTGAAAGGTATTCTCAGGCTAATTGCGAGGGATTTAACGGAGATTGCGATACTTATGGGTTCAGGTCCGAGCGGTTGGGCTGTCATCTATCCATTAGTGGGTGATAATGTCGAGGAAAATTGGCACTTTGACATCATACCCAAAATAATGGCGCTACTTAAGCACTTATATCCTGTAACTCATTCTCTCATGCTGCCAGCGATGTGTCCGCCAGCACATTTCAGCAGGAACATGGCATGGTAAAGACACACCGGCAATTCCTTTACTTCCAGTGTCACCTATTTATATATACTGAGGTGTCATTTTAATCATGTGCCGTGGCTTGCATAAGTATTCACCCCTCTTGATTTTTTTTCCCCCTCAGATTTAGTAATGTTACAACCTTGAAGGAAAAAAAGTCATATGAGTTTGCCAAAAGCTATGCTGTGGAGCCGGGGGGGGAAAAAAAAAAAAGATTTGGTCAAGTGAGACCAAAATTGTATTATTATTTTTGCCTTGCCAAAAGGGCTGCATGTGGGGAAACTCAACATTGATCATCACACTGAGAACACCAAGCACAGAGTGAAGCACGGTGGTGGGAGCATCATGCTGAATGTTATCTATAGCCTCCTGATTGCTTTCATGACTCATGCATCTTACTCTGTCACTGACTTTTGGTTGGCGGCGTAGCCTAGGTAGAATTGAAAGGCTTGATCTGTATACAGTATCTCTCACACATAGTGGTCTATATATTCCATTTTTGCCCTTCATGGCATACTTGGTAGCTGGTTCATAGCAGATTTTATTTTTGTGTAGCAAGATGCAATCCAAGATCAGCAGACAGAGAAAGAAAAATGTGTCTCAGCGCCAAGAGCTTGCTAAAAAGGGCAGCCATATGAACCGGCTTGTTCAGTTTCATAGTTTAGCCCCGTCTATTATATCCCCTAGAGGCGGGCTGTAAAAGAGGAATAAACACCGTTCCTCCCACAGTCAGTGTTAAGTGGGTGTACTATCATATTACTGAAGGATGTTGAACATGAGTGGCAGAGTGAAATAGCAGTAACAAGGTGATGTATTATAACTGGGGGAAAAATTGCTTTCAGAGTGTTACCGGCATTAAAGGCTGTGGGGAACACATTCAACCATATTTGAGCCTATTAAAAAAAGAAAAAAAAAAAACCCAAATGTGCAGAGATACACAAGAACGATGAAAATGAGGAATATGTGAATTTGATAAGACTTAATTCAAAGGGTGACTAGACTAGCGCTTGTGTAATAACCCATTCATAATCTGTTGGATTGATGCAATCCTTATGTCAAAACTTGCAATGTGATCTTAATGTTTTGTGTTGTTATGTGAATCATGAAAGAGAAAAGAGAAAAGAAATGTCAGTTATCATTATGGGTAGACTGTTGGGTCAAGCTGGTAATAATCCACACATTTTTATTCTAATGTCTCTGCTGACATCTTTGCTTTCTCTGAAGTGTCCAACTATCATCTTGTGAAGTGTACTTACTGTATCTACGTCATAGAGAAACACACAAATATGTGCTCTTCATCTAGAATAGTGCACCATCTGCATTCAAGACTATTATGAAGTGCCATTCCAGTACATCTTCAGCCCATGCCAGCTGAATGAATGACTCTCAGGCTCACAAAGTCTGAAAAAAGTAATCATTTAACATGTATAACACTAGTATAAACATACAGTGTACAACATCTGAGCTGCTGTTGTAGAAAATTAATCAACACCACTTGACTAATCAGAATGGGGAATTCCACAGCAGTGTGGTATATCAGAGTGTCTGCTATCTCAAAGTCTCATGAGTCTGACAAAACTTTGGTATAAACCGTTCATAAATCATCCAAGATTCCTTTATGAATGTGTTTTGAAGGCCTTTTGTAGGTCCCCTTCAAACAAAGTGTTACAGGGATTTCCTAGTTTTGTATTCAAATTTGTTCTATTCTATTGACTCAGCGTATGTTAATATTGGTCAGTGCTATCTTTTAAATGAGCAGTGCTCTAGGATGACCCGCATTTACCACTGCATATTCGTCAAACTGTGCAATTACCCTCAGTAAACAGTGGAGTTAATCCACAATAGCAAAAGCTAATTGAGATTCCACCACTACACACATCTTAAAATGTGCTGAGCGCACCAAGAAAGTGAATGCTTCAAAGAGATGCTCTATTGCTCACCCGAAACAAAACCCATTGAACTCAGATCTAAAATGAAGGATTTTTTTTCCTGTCTGCCACTTCTGCAGATGCTGTTAGACAAACGATAAACTGGATCCGGCACTGAAGGAGTAGAACATTGTCTCATTCTGTTTTTTTCCCTGTTAGTTTCAGTTCCTCAGATGCAATAGATCACCCAATTTTCAGCTGATATGATGTCTTGCCCAGAGCTGATCGATATTTCCCTCTCTTTTTTTTTTTTTTTTTTTTTTTTGAAGATGGGCCTGGATGGTCTTGATCAAGTCTGGACTTGTGCAGCTAGCCAGACATACAGGATATTTCTCAGAAAGCTCCTGTCGGAAACAGAGGTTTCATAGTCCATCAGCACCTCCAGTGAGCTGATCTTATTCAGCGTGCAGAAGGTAACGATGTTGAGGAATTGGATGAAAATGAATTCCATAAAAATGACTGATCTTTCAGTTGCAATCGCTTCAACGCTGAGCAAATCTGGTGTGGCAGATAATGCATGTAGCCATTAAGTCCTAAGTAACTGATAATTGTTTTAACTAATGGACTCCAGTCAGTTCTCACATTTAGGGATCAGCAGTTATAAAGATTCGCAAAGTCTTTTTTCTTAAAGATAAATATAGCTTTGCATTGCTGAAAGAAATCCAATAGGGTGGATGTATGTGCAGTCAGTGGTGTTCTGGATTTAAACAACAGTGTACTCACCATTCTAATATACTGTACCCAGTACCAGACATCAAAGACACGCTCAGAAAAAGGGGTTCACAAGGGTTCTGTGACTAGTTAAAAGATCTTTTCTCAAGTGGCTCTACTTACAAGATTCTCTCGGAGAATCTAAGACCTTAGTTTTGGAGCTTTACTGAAGAAACATTAAAGTAATGCAACGTCACTATATGTGTCTGTTTAGTGCTCCGAATGTCCGTATCTGTTTTCGGATTTAAACCCAAAGTGTGAAATGTTTTTGAAAATTAAATACGAACCCTGCCACTATGTCCTTGGATACACTAGTAAACACTTGGGGGGGGGACCCCAGAGATAGAAATGCAAGCACTGTTAGAATGGTGTGTGAATTCAGACTCTTACAGTTCCTCAACCTCAACTACATCACTTGAGTTCATAACTGGTCCCAACTAGAGACGCGTGCAAGATTATTTTTATATTCCAGGAGCCAGAGTTATTATTTTTGCTTGTACCTGCCTAAGAGATTTTCTAATGCATTTAGCTGGTTCTGTTTCCTAAAATACAAATAAACTAGTAGCCAAATTTAAACAATTTAATCCCTGACCAAGCAATTACTAAAGATATAATGAACGATGTAAATGCAGCACTGTAAACACCGACTAACTTTCTCCCATGAGCTCTGTATCTGAATAATTGTGCATGCCTGCATGAAAGTACGACCCAGAAAAAACCCCAGAAAACCCAGAAACCAGAAAAAAAAGAATAGTGCTCCTCCTATTCGTATATGTATTTGTGTTTGCTTACAACACATTATCTGTGCATTCCAAGTAATGTATTCAGATTTAGTTACATCCCTACATTATGGGATTTAGATTGAACCTTTATTCTAGGAGTGTATAAACCAGATACTAAACTGGCTAACGGTACCCACTTAAAAAATAAATAAATAAAATAAATAAAAAACGCTCCACTCTTGTCTGCTTGTCCGACCACCAATCCCCCGCCCCCCCCCAACCCAATCCCCCCCCAATAAAAAACAAAACTTTGCGCAGTAACAGTTCAAGAGCCACAATCTTAGAAACGTGTTGTCATGTTTGTAGGACAGTATGTATATACTGTATGCACTGTATATATGTAATGTATATAAGATGTATACAATATATGAATGAATTGGAAACGTGAATTATTATGAACTGCTCCGTTTCAATCAACAGCTAAATATTTTCATTCTCTCACTATTGAAGTCGCTATTGAAGTATTTATTGCAGGGCAACAGGTTGATGTTTCATAAATTACATTGTGGAAAAAACACGGTTCATTTGGTTTTCAAACGCAGGAACAAACACCAAAAGGTCGAAGTAATGATTTACTGTGGGTCCTGTTGTTTCTTAAAACATTAATTAAAAGAAACACAGCAGAGGATATGACTATGAAAAGAAAGTTTTACTTTGTAGAAAGTTTTTTTTGTTTACTTTATTTTAAACAAACAAAAAAAACATCCTAGGCAGAGAATATTCTGTTGTAAATGTTAAATCCCATTCAGTTAAATGTCACTTGTCACTTGGGTTGTACCTCCAAAAGCACACTGTTTGTGCTTTTACGTAGTTAAAATACTTAGAAGACATCAACCTCATTTAGAGCAGAAAATTAGACCTTAATTATCACTCTTGTACCTTTGAGGATACATTTATATTGTCCTTGGGGAGAAAAAAATGAGCTTGTACAGTACCTCAATGGGTCATGAATATATTTTTGGAAAATTACCATAATGATGTTGTAGCATATATGATTATTAACTGATGCAATATATTGGCTGTAGCTGTAAATAACTGTCAAAAAGCCTTGTGCTATATTGACTTATACCACAGTGTTGCTGAATGTTTGTTCCTGCTGCAAGCTTTAGATTATTTCTGTCATTCTAATATGCTATCGTTTCTTTAGTAACTACTTATAAAAGGATGTTGTTGTATGTGGTAAATGGTCTGCACTTATATAGTGCTTTTTTAACCTTAGCGGTTCTACAAAGCACTTTACACTGTTTCTCATTCACACACACACACCAATGCAAGGTGCTAGCTTGCCACCGGGAGCAACATGGGGTTCAGTGTCTTGCCCAAGGACACTTTGACATGTGGAGTGATGTGGGCCGGGAATAGAACTGCCAACCCTACGATTAGTGGACAACCCGCTCTACCACCTGAGCCACAGCCGCCCAAAATGTGGTATGGTACGCTCCACAGAACCATGTGTAAGTGATGCTCAAGTGATGCGACAGAAAAGTGTTCACCTTATTGCCAAGAGATCGCAAGTTTGAATCAAAAACATGAGAGCAAAATTGGCCATGCCCTCTGTGTCAGAGGGATGGTTTCACTCTCTCTCTCCTGTCAATCACAGTGACGTTAGCCAATTGTAGACGGCTGTGAGGTCATGTGTGCAGAAGAGGGTAGATAGCACATTCCTCAGAGTGTGTTATGTTGCCTTAATGCAGCATGAGCAGCAGTCTGAAAAGATGCGGAGAATGTCTTCAGGTGTCTCAAAGCACATTTGGAAGGAGTCTCCAGTGTCAATACATTGTAAAGCTGCAACTTTAAGTTTTAAATTTTCCGACGAATGATAGACATTTCTGCAGTTTCTCAGTAATTTGATAAGTTACATTTGAAGAGCGAGAAGAAATGAGGTTGGTGAAGGAACGACCGTTTATAGCGACTATAACATAAGTGATAACAGGAAGTAACTTGCTACATGGATGTTCCATAACATTAAATGTAACTATAACCTGATTAAAAAAATTACTTGTTATCCTTTAATTAATAATAACAAAAGAATCTCTTGCAAATTATTGTGGTATAACTCTTTGGTCCATATTTTTATTGGAACATAATCTCTTTCAGGGACATCAGACCACATCATCATTGATTATTTTCCTGTTACAGCATGCACCACCATGTTTTATTCCTCATGTTTGCTAGAAATTTTTTTTAAATTTTGACTTTGAGCTTGACTTTTTTTTTTCAGTCCTTCTAGCAGGCACCTAGTAAACACCATATGAAGAGGAAGTGAAATGATCCATAGCAGCTACATATGTCAGACTATTTCATCATTTCACGACTACCAGAGGGGTTTAAAAATCTCGGGATGCACGCTCATATATGAAAAGGTACAGCATGTGGTATCAACCAAAAACCTAACGTAAGAGTCAACCCTTGCATGCAAAATCACAGAAAATCAGTCCAACCTGGAGTCTGTAGAAAAACAGTTTGTTTATTTGGATTGGAATTTTCTCAAGCTTGGAAAAAGAGAGTTAAACACTGACGTTGCTGATCTGAAGTACAACTAATCCACATAGGCTGCCCTTGAGTGCCACATCCCTATAGAGATTTGTCTTTTCCTTTTTTGAACACTCCAAATTCAGCCCATGAAAGTGTTGGTAATGAGCTGTGTGTTAGATAAGGTAGATTGCTAAACACTAATGTGCTGTGGCCATTCAGGAATGAGGTCCGGCCAAAAAACTGGCTACTTCTGTGTACTTTTTATGACCACTGGTGGTGGTGTTCTGTTTGGTCCCACAACAATCCAGAATCATTTGCCTTAAAGTTCTTGAAACATGCAGCATTATTCAATGTGTTGACGTAATTTCCACTGAAATAGGAAGTCAGGGCGACGCATATTTGGTGACTCCACCCCCTTTTTAAATAGCCAATAGTGTTTAGATTATCTCACAGCCCAGGCTAAGCCATACTTGACAGTAAGTACCATGGATTTTTATCATATTTGGGATGGGACACTTCAGATTCTAAAGAGCATTTCTATTTGTTGGATAGAAAATCTGATGCAGAATGATGTCATCAAACTGTTGATCTGTATTGGTGGTAGAGACAGAATGTAAATTTGGCATGCATATATCTTCTAAATGTGACTTTTGTCATTGTTTTGGAGCACCTTAAGGCAAACTTATTCATACTAAAAGCCACAAAACTTTATTTGTGATTTCATGGGACTTTAAGACCAGTAATGGTTCATCTATAGGGGAAGGTGGGGCACATGTACTAACCCACTTAGCTTCCTGTAGGTAAAAATGTGAAGTGGAAGAAGCACTAATTGGGGCAGGAATCACTCTGCCCCATGCTCAGTGGAGGAGCAGCTCACAGAACTGTTAATGGGGTTGCCAAGCTGGGCTAGTTTAAAAATTCCAAGATTGTGTTTTATAGCAAATAATTGGAATAAAATCTAATAAAGTGCAGACAGTGTGTCTATGATGTACAGAACCATTTTTATTGTAAGATATATTGCAAAAATTAAGGTAAAAGTAGATTATGGAGTGGATAATGTCTGTACATTAGAAATGCGTGTGCACCATGGTGACCCTGTTTCCTATATGCAATGAGTGTGCAAAAAAAGAAAAGAAAAGAAAAGTTTCTCTCCCTTTTCCAATGCCCATATTTTTTTTGTACTAGTTTGGACAAACAAAGTTTTTTGTCCATCTAAAACTGCTCAAAACAAAATGCCAGATTGAATGTTGTCGACTTTCAGCTGCCAATTACTGGGTTACTCTAATAATCACTAGATACTGTAGTAGACTATAGCATATGTCATGTGTGATAACCTCTCAAGTTACTTCTGTTTGGGGCTATGTCATTATAAAGATCTATGGTTATGAGCTGCTGGTGCTGCTTAAGACATTTAAGACATTAAGAGCAAATGATCTGATGTGGATGCCAAAAACCAAACTTTATATTGGTGTTCTTTTACCTTTAAGAGGAAGTGGGGGCTTATTTATACCAGCTGTCCCAATATAAATGTTTAATTCTTTGAAATTAGGTGATGAAGACTTACCGAGAACCAGTAAAAATGTTCACACACTATAGTGATCAGGCCTTTGCAGCTTCCTGACTCTGGTGAATCCACCAGATGTTACAGATGACTGTACAACATGCACAAATACCACATCGATATATTTCAAAGCCAAGCGTGGGCCGTCAAAACACCTCATGCTGTAAATATTGATCATATAAACATCCAAAAATAAATA
>JANDJT010000168.1:9951100-9964008 GCA_024331685.1 Stegophilus panzeri
TTCTAAAAGCGACTCATGTAAACACCTTAATCACAATATTGTCTTATTCAGAATAAGGTCAATAATTAGATTTCTGCCGTCCATGTAAATGTAGTCATTGACTACGTTTACATGGACAGCAGTAATCTAATTATTACTGCTTTTGTATAGCTTTAGTCCAATACAAAAATTCAACAACCCTACAATAAAAGGCTCCTTAGGAGGGTGTGGATTATCAACTCTGACTTTTGCAGCCCTGGTGCTTCTCCTAGGAGCTGATATGATAACAGACATTATCAGGCCCCAGGATAAGTGAGATTCCTCAACAAAGGTACACATTTGGAGGGCAGCAGCAGTTCCCTGCATGGTTTAATATTATGGTTTGCTTTTATGCCATCAAATGTCAACCTACCCCTGGAAAAAATAGAGCTGTGAGCACAGGGGGGAAAACAATCTCTGTAAAATTGCCCACTTTGCTCATAGTGGTTTTTTTTTCTTTTCTTTTTTTTGAAACTGTAAAGTATGAAACTTGTATTTTTGTGATATATATTGTACAGCAATGTCTGTATTGCTTTTAAATAGCAGTCAGCGTTGTCTGTACTAAATCACTGCCAATAAAGTTGTTCCAATAGTGGCAGACATTGTGTGATGACTATTACATACTGGGATGCTAAAACAATATATGATTAACTCGTAAAGTAATGGCTTTCCTTTATTAAAACGACTTTTTCTTTTTTTTTTTCTTTTTTATTTACAGGTGTCTTTTTAAGTGAGAAAATCAAAAAGGCGGGAAAAACGATGATTGAAACAATTGGTATGTATTGCTATTGCACTTACAATACACACGCTAGCCTAGTTTGTTAATGAGAATCTAAATCTATGTTTAATAATTACACAAAGAGAACTAAGACACATTTATGTAGCGATCTCTATCATTTGAGATTAAGGACACTTACTCACTAGCGTGTTCATAATTATTTCCAGGTTCATTTCTAAGTCATCCACAGGCAGGAGTGACGTCAATTCAGCCGAGAAGATTTTGCGATGATTAACTTGCTTCTCGGGGAACAACGCGTTTGTTATGGTTTATAAGTTTATATATGTTTCCTTACCTGAGACTACAGGAAGGAGTTCTTTTAGCTACTGTATTCGATCCTTGTTTTTGTCTAGATCAGCGTTAAAGCACTGAAAACCGACAGCTGACTAGATTCCTCTTCTGTTTAAAGCTTGAACTTAATCAATTCTGTAGTTTTTTCATTATTTCATTCATTTAGCTACAGTGGAGCAAAGGAAAAAAAACTATCCTCCTTCTCCCCATGTGATACGATAAGCACTTGATGTTAGTCAGGGTCACGGTGGATCTGGAGAATGTCCATCACAGGGCATCATGCGTGCGAGCACACACACACACACACACACATACTCATTCACACTTTTTCTGTAGCCAGTCCAGCATGTTTTTAAGACAGTGTGAGTAAACTGGAGGACCCAGAGGAAACCAGCACAAACATGAAGAGAACATACAAAAACCCATACAGACACTGACCAGAGCTCAGGATCAAATCGTGGACCCTGGAGTTAGGAGTGAGAAGGCAATGCTAGCCACTGCACAATCACACTGCGTAGCTGATGTAACTGTAGCTACAAATTATGATATCAGAACAACCAAGTATTTCCTTGTTGAAACTGATCGCCTATTAGTGTCATACTGATGCATCACGAGTACTCAAGCGAGGAACCTCTTGAAAGTCCGCTAACATAAACTTACGCGCATCCAAGCCAGATAAAATGCCTCAACACTGGAATCCAAAAAATAAAATCCCCCAGTTACACACACGGCCGGTCAAAAGTTTGTGGACACTCGACTGAAATGTTTCTTATGATCTTAAAAACTTTTTGATCTGAAGGTGTATGATTAAATGTTTGAAATCAGTGTTGTAGACGAAAATAGAGTCGTGCCGACGTATTCATTTCTTTTATTAGAAAACGAACATTTTATTTACAAAAAACGTTTTTTTAAAAGGACGACTCGGAGCGAAATATTTCCGAAAAGCAGTCAATAAGAGTCCAGCATAGGTGTGAACTCCTTTAATACAGTTTATAAAGCATCTCAGGGGAGTTCCTCAAGAAATCGGGTGAGAAAATGAGAAGAATACATTTCTGAAAATTCTAGGCCAAAAGGGGGTCTACTTTGAAGATGCTAAAATTCTAAATTATTTTGATTTATTTATTTATTTATTTTAATAACAACATAATTCCCATAGTTCCATTTGTGTTACTCCAGAGTTTTGATGACTTTATTATTATTCTAAAATGTAGGGGTAAAAAATAAAGAATGAGTGTTTCTAAACTTTTGACCAGTAGTGTATGCCCAATTTTATGCCAGCTTTGAAAGGCATACTTTAAGTAAACAATGTGTACCCATTTTTTTGTGTGTGAGTTGTGTGAGCAGCACAGAGGAGGATTTCAACCTTGTTCCAAACCTACTCATGTTTACTGCGACTGTAGCAAGAGTTGTGAGTTGTTATTGGATTTTCTGTCAGTGCTTTGTGAAGAGGCACTGAGAGGGCTGTTAAACAGCTCCGACACTCCCACACACACACACACACACACACACACACACACACACACACAGTACTGTGTTTGGGATTAGTCAAGCTCTATGAGCACAAAAATGGCCTCCACTGATCCAGACTCTCCTGCATTGCTGCACTAACTCGTGCACCTGGATATCAGAGTCAAGATTCAGGGGCCTAGCTGGGGTTTGGCAGGGAAACACAGACACACACACACACACACACACACACACACATATTCAACTCAGAGATCTTTTGTTTTTCATTTTCCTGTCTCAAGCTCGTGTGTGTGTGTGTGTGTGTGTGTGTGTGTGTGTGTGAGAGAGAGAGAGAGAGAGAGATAGAGAGAGATAAGCTGAGTCATATTCGACAGTGGTAAGGCTAAGCTAAGCCAAATCTATGAACTGTATCATTGGCCCTGCTCGCGCTCTCTCTCTCTCTCTCTCTCTCTCTGTCCCTGTCTCTCTCTTTTTTCAATCATTCACTTCATTTTCAGCTCACCTGGTTGGATCTATTGGGGATAGCTAGTGTTACCCAGGAGGCATCCTGCGCTCAGATTCTATTACTCAGTCCCGGCACGAAGCCTCCTGCAGCTACAGAACATGACACACACTCACACACACACACACACACACAAACCTGCAGAGTGAAAGCTTTGCAAATGCAAAGGTTTGAGCAAACGCTAGTATTCAGGAGGCTTCAAATACTTGTCACATTCAATCAGTCAGTGCAAATAAAGACAAACCACAATCCTGATGTTTTATTTTTTTATCAACAACTAATTTTGGAAGCTATGTGACGTTATGAGTATCAGTTATGAGCGATGTTATGAGTATCAGCTTTGTGTGTTTGTTTCATGGGAAACATATGACTGAAATGTGCATTTGTGTGTGTGTGTGTGATGCATTATAGACACGCAGCGCTGCCTGCAGGCAGTGGAACGACTGCAGGCTCGTCTGAAGGAGAAAGGAGGCGACGTGCCCTCTGACGAGAAACTGAACCTGCTCAAATCCGTCCTGCAAAGCCCTCTGTTTCACCAGATCCTCGCCCTCCAGAAATCAGTACAGCATCTTAAGGAACAGGTACTGTACGCAAGCTACACTACCCTCAATCTTGTTCAGCTTAGGGCAAAACTACAGTATCAAAAAAGCTTCCGAATTCATACTGCACTTCTTACAGTTGAACAGTTGAAAGTCTCACCAGGAACAAAATATGCTTTAAACATATTATGCTAACTTAGGTCTAACCTCTCTGATCGATCTGGTAAGGAAATGGTATCATTTAGCCACGGATCCAGGAATGTTTTGCTAAGCCGCAACGCACTAGTTTTAATAGAACCATCACGAGACCCATATTTTATGCGTGTCTACAGTTGGAGTCTGATGGAGGGGCTTTTTATTCTTAATTCCTTTTTCAGCTGTTTCATACAACGCTCATACACAACTATGAGGGTTTAGTCATATCCATATCGCACAAATCTATCCATTTGATGTTACAATTCCGCTCTATTATTTTGAATGACAATTTTACACTTTGTTCCATGTCTAATATCTGATATATCAGAGGTGGACACAGTAGGAACCCAATGCGTCTGTATACACACTCACCAGCCTCTAAACCTGCGAAATATGCAATTATCCAGTCAGCCATTCATGTGGCAGCAGTGCATTGCATGAAATCAAGCAGCTACAGACACAGGTCAAGAGCTTGAGTTAATGTTCACGTCAAACCTCTGAATCAGGGAAAAATCTGAGCTCAGCGACTTCGACCGTGGCACGGTTGTTGACGCTAGACTGGAAACGGGCCTGGGATTTTCATGTACAGCAGTCTCTAGAGTTTACACTGAATTGTGTGGGAAAAACTCAATTTCATCCAGTGAGCAGCAGTTCTGTAGGTTAAAATGCCTCGTTGATAAAAGATGTCAGAGAAGAATAGCCAGAGTGGTTTAAGCAGCCAGAGCTGCCACCACTCATTATAACCGTGGTGAGCAGAAAAGCATCTCAGAACACACAAAAGATCGAACCTTGTGGCAGATGGACTACAATAGCAGAAGACCACATCAGGTTTCAGTCCTGTCAGCCCATACCAGGATTCTGAGGCTACAGGTTCACCTTTTCAACATCGGAAAAACATTGCCTGGCCATTTTCCAATTTAAATTTTCCAATTTAAAGTTTTGAAAATATTCAAAATGCAACCAATGATTTATGACACTTATTTATAATCCCATTACAACTACGGGAGCGCAGTGGCTCGGTGGTCAGCACGTTTGCCTCGCACCCACAGGGTTGGGGGTTCGAATCCCGATTTCACCCTGTGTGTGCGGAGTTTGCATTATTCTCTCTGTGCTTTGGGGGTTTCCTCCGGGTAATCTGATTTCCTCAAACAGTCCAACGACATGCATAGTTGATTGCCATTTCCATGTAGTCCGTAGTGTGCAGTTGTGCCCTGCCCGTTTAGGGCGTCCCCCACTTTATGCCCTGAGTTTACCGGGATAGGCTCCAGGCGGCCCCACGGCCCTGTGTAGGATAAGTGGTACGGAAGATGGATGGACATTACAACTACACTGCCATTGTCAACGTTCTTCATTACGAGTCATAAAATACATTTGATACAAATAATAATCTTTTTTGGTGCGTTTGGAGTGAGTCACGTACTTGTGCTGAATGTAAGGCCATTCTCAGCGGTTACTTCTTCACTACAGTAATAAGCAATAGTGAAACGGCATTATGACTCACGGTTCTGACTTCTGTAAAACCTCAGCTCCTTATTCATTCAGTGAATGTGAACATTTCAATCAGGTTTCAAATCGCACCACTAGAATCAACTTGAGACTTTTTTCTTGGCTCTACATGGGAAAGTCACGTTCACACACAAGCGGTGCTCAATTTCAATTCATTTCTTTTGAGCTTTTAACAAAAGACTAAGTGTCAGAAAGCCACTTTACAGAAATCCATGATAAGAAACAGTGATAATCAACGGTCCGTAAGAACATTTGGAGGAAACCTTGAGAGAAGCTGCAATTCAGAAGAGGAAAGCTATCATTATCTGCTTGACATGAGATAGTGGGATTGCAGTGGGAAGTACAGCTTGCACGAGTACGTGCGAGATTAAACAGAAGAAATATCTGAGATACAGCGAAATCATTTAGCAGACAAATGTGTAATTACAACCCCAAGTCCATAAAAGTTGGGACACTGTGTAAAATGTAAATAAAAAGAGAATGCAATGATTTGTAAATCTCATAAACTCATATGTTATTCACAATAGAAAACATATGAAATGTTTAAACTGAGGAAATGTTCCATTTTAAGGAAAAAATAAGGTCATTTTGAATTTGATGGCCGTCTCAAAAAAGTTGGGACGGGGCAACAAAAGACTGGAGAAGGAAGTGTTACTAAAAAGAAACAGCTGGAGGAACATTTTGTAACTAATTAGGTTAATTGGCAATGGGACATTTACTCAGTTGTGAATAACATATGAGTTTATGAGATTTGCAAATCATTGCATTCTGTTTTTATTTACATTTTACACAGCGTCCCAACTTTTTTGGAATTGGGGTTGTATATTTAATCCCCCTGTTTGTGTATATAAAGGACAGTAATACCAAGACAACATGTGATACTGTCATTATTATAGTTGCTATAATAAAAACTCCGTGTGCTAGCATACTGAACCGTTGAGAGCTGCATGTATGATTGTGTATAATACATGCATATTTGAGTCTTCAGGAGTTTTCCGAGCTGTCTTGAAGGTCTGAGTTCACCCTGTAAGTGAAACTATGTTAGGTATGTTGGGGGAGGCTTGCACTGCAGAAGATTAGAGCTTAACGACTTGCTGTGTTCACTTACTCTCTTCACGTACATTTCTCCCTTACTCGTTTTTTCTTTTCTTTTCCTCTCATTTTCTTCTTTTATGAGTTGTCGTCTATCATTTTAGCACCGAGGTCAGAAGGAAGCACAAAAGCAGCATTATTCAACCACGATTCGCCCGTCACTCTAATAAACGGTGCCTTGAACATTATTCCAAATCATCCTTAAGATTTTATACGGTTCTGAGCGCCTCAGTGTCGGAAGGCATTTGAAAGCATTCGGCAGCTGAGAAAAAAAAAAAAACGTAATCAAGAACTTTTTGTCTCAACGTTTATAATAACCACACGGTCCTGGCTTTGTCTTTGTCCCCATGGTGACCAGAGCACAGTGAGAGGTCAGAAAAGAGGACAATGGTGGCTGAAACCATTTGTGAAGAACCCACATTTTCTCAGCAAAGCAGAGAAATGAACACATGCCCACTTGATTCAGACGTTACCGCATCCAGAGAGACCACAGCTCTCCTCTTGGAGTGCACTTGATTGGGATTTTTAATGCACTGTACAAAATGGGACACTGAAGTACATTTAACGTACATTACCACTCACAGTGAGAGGTACAGTGAAAAAAATTATGTTATTATTATTATAGGAATGTAGGCTGGTTTAGATGCTTTTACAGAGCAACTTTATCGAGTAGCGCATCAGTATTTCTTATTTTCATGACGCATTTTTGGCAGTAATTGGCTTTCGGTGTAGATTTATATCAGAGAGAACAATGCACAGCATTGAAAAAGGTTATCCAAAGGACTTTCATTTCCAAAATCATCCTCAGCAGGCAACAATTACACGAGCCACATTGGACAGTTTAACAAAAGCACCTACGAGTTATGCAGATGTTTTCTGAAACATATTCTGTCTTGATAATCGATGCAAAATATTTTGCACTGTATCAAGACCTGGGCAAGCTGGTAAATTTGGAAGTTAATTACGCAGTCCTAATGTTTAATGACGAGCATGCGTGACCATATGGAGGAATGATCCTGTAATGATAAAAACAAATGGGCTTTTTTTCTCATAACAGCACGACTATTTATATTCCTGGACGATGAATAAATAAAAAGGCAATTATACCCTCTCATGGAGCAGGAGAATATTTCATTTTAACCAAACATCTCCCCACCGTTTCTTCTCTCTATTTGTTTCTCTCTCTCTCACTCACTGGCTCGCTCGCTCTTTCAGCCTTCGTGTGTAAACGGAGGATATGCTGACTCGGGTCAGGTTAATGGACAAACCTCATCAGAGGAGCATGAGCACATCATCCGCACCATGGCTCAGGTAACACACACACACACACACACACACACGCACACACACACACACACACACACACACACACTGAATGAAGGATAGTTAACATCTTATAATGTACCTTTCCCACAATTTAAATGTGACAATATTCAAACAACCCTTCTAGTTTTACAAGCAAAAGACCTGATGAGATAACTCTTCACCCGACAAAATTTTCTTCTATATTTACTTCTGAAAACTACAGTCTTCTGAACTGAAATATCTCATCCAAAGTCTGAATACCCCCCCTCCTCCCCTATAAACTGAATCAGTTAGATATGACTATGTTGCTATGGTGTACCAGGAAATAACACTTAGTCACTGAGGTTTTAGATGCAGACCGACCAATTCTTTCAACAAGACTTTGACCAAATCTGACCACAAATGATTTTAGAAAATTTTTTGGCTGTTTTTAATGGCTTTTCCCAGACTGCCACACATTTGTATTTGTCTGCCACTTTTATCTGACTTACAATTGGGATCAAACACAATCAAGCAGTTGAGGGTTGGGTGCCTTGTTCAAGGACCCATCAGTGGCCGCTACAGTAAGTGGTGTCGGGATTTGAGCTTCCAATCAGTAGCTCAAAGCCATAACCACTTCTTATGGCATATGATTATTTAAGCATGTGTGTGTACATATGCCTATGCATATATTGTGTATGTGTGTGTGTGTGTGTTTGTTTCTAAACAGGGTCGGTACGTAACTCAGATTGACTTGGTGAAGCCGGTATCAGGAGGCCTGGGCTTTAGCGTGGTAGGACTGCGAAACGAGAGCCGAGGAGAACTTGGGATTTTCGTACAGGAAATCCAGACAGGGAGTGTCGCATACTGGTAATGGCTGTCTCACACACAAATAAGGTCATATATAACCTGAATGTCGTAACCGAACAATTTTATACTAGCCTGCCACTCTGAGACGAGATTTTTAAATTGCTGGTCTCTGAACTGCTGACTTCTGAAATCTTTCCCTCGATGTTCCTCTTTCTTGCGCTTATGATATCCGACCTCGCAGCTTTCAGTGGAGGGGGCAGTTTTGTTCCTTAATATCTCTTTCCATTGTGTAGCAGTGAAGGCAGGCTAAATGGTCGTGAAAATAAATGATGGCAGTGTATCTAACCTGGGACATGCATGTTTTTCTGCCCCTTCTGTCTGGCCACAGAGTTGGTGAACCAAAGGAGGTCAGCAATAAATTACAGTACTGCTCTGCAGAACCTGAGCAATAAATTGCTGGAATAAAATCCAGCAATAAACTGCTCGACTGTTCTGAGTTCAGTTTTATCCCAGGTTATCTCTCTCACTCGCACAAAAAGTGATGACCCACTAAGAGAGCAAGATCGGATCTCGGCAATAAGATTAGGTCTTATTAGGCGTTTGTGTTGGGACCAGGATAACTGAACGTGTACGGTCACACTGCATATTATTTGCGTGCTTTGTTTATCAGTGATGGGAACCTGAAGGAAGGAGATCAGATCCTGGCGATAAATGGACAGCTACTGGAGCAGAACATCAGCCATCAGCAGGCAATCGTGCTGCTGCAAAGAGCATCTGAGCATGTACAGATTACGGTTGCCAGAGGGGCAATCCCTCAGCTTTCCAGCCCAGTGGTGTCCAGAACACCTAGTGCTGCTAGTACACTGTCTGCACATTCAAGTAGGGTGAGCTAGCACACGCATATGTACGTGCATTTATACCCGGACATGTAACGGCCAGTTTTCATACAATAATGCATCTACTTGTTTATTAATTAACATAAATATACAATAATCTATCCAATCACCCACAACTATATATTCACTGATTTCTTCATTTGAGCATATAATTAATTTCATCATCCATCCATCCATCCCTCTATCCATCCATGCATTCATCCCATCCATCCAATCATTTATTCATAAATCTAATCATCCATCAATCAACCCATTTTCCCATTAAACCCATCTACTCATCAATCTGTTCATTGATCCGTATATTTAGCTCTTACCCAGTATTTCAATCATCCATCTATCCATCCATCTATCCATCTATCCATCCATCCAACCAACCATTTATTCATACATCTTATCATCCATCACTCAACCCATTTTTCCATTAAACCCATCAATTTGTTCATTGGTCCGTCTATTTATCTCTATCTCTATTTGTTAATCCACTTAATTATCCATTTATGCATCCTTCTAATTTATTCTTGTTTTTTTTTTGTGTACTAGGAAAACTTATTCATGAAACCAGCCCACATGTCCATGCATCTGTTTTCCTATCAGTCTATTCCCTATTCGAGTCATTAAACCACTTCTCCATCTATTTACAATTTGAAACAGGAAAAATCATTAATAAATTATAGAAGTGTGTCTGGACTTGTCTGAGTTGAGTTAAAAAAAATTATTAGTTTATTTCACTCTGTCAGATATCTGTGCTTGTAAATGATGTTATAATATGAACTGTTTTTATCTCTATATTGTTCTTGTCCTGTGCAGACTCACTGGACGCAGATGGAGACTATAGAGCTAGTCAATGATGGCACTGGTCTGGGTTTCGGCATCGTTGGGGGTAAAACTACCGGCGTCATTGTCAAGACCATTCTACCTGGTGGTATCGCTGATAAGGTAAGGTTAAGCATGCTGTGCTAGGAGTGTTAACGTATTAATCTATAGTGTTAATTGATAGACCATATCCATTATCATCCAGTAGATGCATGTTAATTATTTAATGGACTCGTTAAATTCCATCTCTCTATTTTCCCTCTCATTCACGCTCTCTTACAGGACGGTCGCTTGCGCAGTGGCGATCACATCCTGCGTATCGGGGACACTGACCTGTACGGTTTGGGCAGTGAGCAGGTTGCTCAGGTGCTGCGGCAGTGCGGCAACAGAGTCAAACTGCTCATCACTAGAGCAACTGTGGATGAAGCCTCCCCTGCGCCTGTACCCCTGCCAACAGTTACTGAGCAACAGGTGAACCTGAAGGATTCCTGAACATGGCATAGCACAGACACTGTACATACTGCTGCACTTCATCTGTAAAAGTGCACCTTAGAGTAGTTAGAGTATTATTTTTTTACGAGAAACCTCATATGAATTGGAATAGATGATTCCATATTCCAGTCTGTACTTCTGTCCTTTTGTGGCAGGACCATGAAGAAGAAGAAGAAGAGCAGGATGCATTCGATGTCAGCCTGACGAAGAACACTCAGGGTCTCGGCATCACCATCGCAGGATATGTAGGAGACAAGAACTCTGGTGAGTTATACAGGCAGATGTGCCGATGTTTTCACGAACTTTGTTATGCATTCGATTCATGTCAGGTAATTTCTGAGATTTTACCTAATACAGCAATAGAGTTTAAAAAAAAAAGTGCATACTGCCGTGCTTAGCCATTAACTTGAGTTCTTCTCAGCTTGGTGGTGTCGACTTATTTATCATTTTGCTTTCTGGTGGCGCTAATCTCTTCTTCGAGCTTTCCCAGTGTTATTCTTGTTTGCTCATGTCATGCTGTGCGCAATTTGTTGCAGAGGCCTCTGGGATATTCGTGAAGAGCATCACCGCAGGAAGTACCGTGGAGCAGGATGGCCGCATCCGTGTTGGAGATCAGATCATAGCTGTGAGTGAGTCAGTCACGAAGACTGAGAAAGCATGAGCGTCAGAAAATAAGGATTTATTTATTTTTTGCCGTACAGTGACAAAATCCACATCAGCCTATTTGAGATGTCACATGGGTTAAGATCATATTTATGCAGATTATCTAGAACATTCTAACTTTCAAGCACCACTGTATGTGTGTGAGTGTGTCTGTCTGTCTCAGTGTGCAAAAGCAGATGTAGATATTCCTTGACATAAACAAGTCTTCAGGAGCTTGTTCTTCTGTTGTTGTTTCTAGGTCATGTGTTAATCATGCTCATGTCTGCCCTCTTCAGGTGGATGGTGTGAATATACAAAGCTACACCAATCAGCAGGCAGTGGAGCTATTACGCCACACCGGTCAAACTGTCCATCTCAAACTCATCCGCCACGGCTTTAGACCAGAAGACACTCTACTGCCGATCACACCTGTGACCACTGAGGCTACACCCAGACAGGAGTGTGTTGCCATGGACAGCATGCACGGTAAACGTAATATTAATCAGATGTGTGAACCACTCATAGCTGAAAAGCCATCAATCTGGCCAAGAACAGCAACCAATAATTCACCTCATCTCATCTCAGCTCAGTGTGTAATAAAAGATCTTTTCATATGATAGCTTTCCTGTACTCTAGAGTGGGGTCATAACTATTTATTGTAGGTCTGTAATGTAAAAGGGGAGTTTCCTGTTTTTGTTTTTTCCTGTGTAGGTGTGCATGGTTTTATATACCTGTACATGTATATATGTGTAATATCTATCTATATATATATATATATATATATATATATATATATATATATTTTTTTTTTTTTAAGCATAATTACCACATTGAATTTAGACCCGTAGCCAAACCCAGCCTGGAGTTTACTCATTTACTCATCCCATCATCTTCTCCTCTCCCAGCTTGTGTTTACTGAGGCACAGGAGGAGATGAAAACACAACCCAGTCATAAGACAGAGTGTGTGTGTCTATCTATCAGAAATTGACAGAGTAGAGAGAGACAGAGATTGAAGGACCTGAATGAGCTTTGTGCTGTTGCCCATGCTTTAATGTATATATACTGTACATATGAATTTACATTTTTGTTTGTTCATGTGCGTCCACATAGACCATATGGAAACATCCAGACATGAAACTGCTACTGTTGCTGTTTCACCTTCCACACCTGAACGAAAGAAAGGTAAAAGGTTCTTGAAATTGTAATTCACCTTTGCAAATTGTACTGCTTTATTGTAGATTTTTAAAAATATATGTGTGTATATATATATATATGAAAAATATGTGTGTGTATATATATATATATATATATATATATATATGTGTGTGTGTGTAAAATATGTATATATGTTGTGTATTTCCTGCAGGATTCAAACTGAATGTTGATGAGGAAGAGGAGCTGAGGAGGAAATGGCTAAATGCTCTCGGTCCTAGCAACGAAGTTATTGTGAGTAATTTCTCAGTGTAATTCAATGCATACCTATTTACATACATTTACGTAAATATTAGAGATGCACCGATGTATTGGCCGATAATCTGTATCGGCCGATAAAGGCTATTTTTCACGCTATGGGCTGATAGTT
>JANDJT010000168.1:9971290-9982328 GCA_024331685.1 Stegophilus panzeri
TTTTTTTAAAATACAAAATCAGCTTACCTTTTGTTTTGTTATGAAGTACAGAAGTGTTTTTTTTTAACCAGTAGCACAGGTGATGCATGTCAATGTTAATGTTAACTCGGCTCCAGGTATGACGGTGAGCGCAGTGAAGGATGGTACGGGTATGCTGATCCGCAGTATCATTCACAGCGGGGCCATAAGCAGAGACGGACGTTTAGGTGTTGGAGATCTCATTCTCGCCATCAACGGCGAAGCAACCGGGACCCTGACCAACGCACAGGCACGCGCCATGCTGCGCAGACACTCGCTCATTGGATCGGAAACGGGGTGAGGAAGAAACGTGTATGGACGAATATTCGCCAAGCCTTGCAGATGATTGTGTGGCCGTTTAAAACATTCGTGTGTACAACACACGTAAATATACTGCATTTCGCTACACCTTTTAAAGTGTACCCATACTCCGTTATTAGTACTTATGTATTATTATTAGTTATTAGTGCACCTTCCATGTAACACCAGTCTATGTAAACCAAAGCTCATTCCTATCAGGCTCCATTTGAAATGCTTTAAGCTTATCAACGACGCCAGTGGTGACGCCACTGTCGGTCCTGCATACAGAAACCTTTTATGGTTTCTGTGGCTTTGCAAGAGGATTGGTTGAATTCTGAAACCCACTTTAGTTGCTCGAGTGCTGCTGAATAAACCGCCTGTCTCAGCAGCAGCACTTAAACACATTTCAACACATTTCTAGATCTTCACTTGCTCCGGAAGAGGAGCTCTGCCCCTTTTATATGTGAGTATGTCTTAATTCCTACTGAGTGCACAGTCTTGATCTTGGTTTGAGTGTGTCTGTCGCACTGCATGTCTAACTCCTTCTTTTTTGTGTGCTCAAAATTTATCCATATTAGTAGAGCATTTCTTTTCTGATAATATACAGTACACCAAAATGCCATTATGGTAACTTTAGATTTGTAGCTTGGTTATATTCAATATGCAAGATAAATTGTTGTGATAAAAATCATTTTAAGCAAGTTAAGCAGGATTAGCAATAACTAGTAAAACATAAGCTTTGACTAAACGACTGTAGAGTTAATTAGATAATTTTACCTAATGAGAAACATTCACTGTGGCATAAATGTTACTAAGCTATCTAAGCTACTTTTCTTATAGGGTCACTTACCTGCATGGCAGGGGAAGTGTAGCCGTCTGAAGCGTAATAGCGCTACTTTCTGGATAAATCTGATTAACTACTCTGAGGAAGTCTTAACACTCCTAGTGATTAATATCTGTTGCTCATATCTGGATTGTCACATTGCCACAAATGCAACTACTTACACTCTAGCCGTGTCTACACCTAGTATGCAGTTGTGTGTCTGATTACATCCTCATTACTACGGTCACAATACTCTGTTTATTAATATGCGTGCTGAGTCATTTAAGCTCATGGGATTGAAACTTGCTGTCTGATTGACTTTTTGATCAACTCTGATTTACCTAACTCAAATTCATTTCACTTGTCTGAACGATTTATTTTGCTTGGCTCAAGTCTGATTCATTTAAGTTTTCTCACCTCTCATTAATTTTGCTTTTACTAAACTGATTCATTTCACTCTCTTAACTCTGATTCATTTCTCGGTTCTTAACTCTGATTCATTTTAGTTCTCTTAGCTTTGATTCATTTAACTTGTTTTAACTCTGATTCATTTCTCGATTCTTAACTCTGATTCATTTTATTTCTCTTAGCTTTGATTCATTTCACTTGTCTTAACTCTGATTCGTTTCAGTTTTCTCACCTCTCATTCATTGTACATTTATTAAACTGATTCATTTCATTCTCTTAACTCTGATTCATTTATTGTTTCTTAACAGTTCTCTTACTTTGATTCATTCAGATTTTCTTTATTCTGATCCACTTCACTTGTCTGAGTTCTGATTCATTTGACTTTATACTTTTACTAAACTGATTCATTTCATTCTCTTAACTCTGATTCATTTCTCGTTTCTTAAGTCTGATTCATTTTAGCTCACTTAGCTTTGATTCATTTCACTTGTCTTAACTCTGATTCATTTTAGCTCACTTAGCTTTGATTCATTTCACTTGTCTTAACTCTGATTCATTTTAGCTCACTTAGATTTGATTCATTTCAACTCTGTTAACTCTGATTCGTTTCACTTGTATTGACTTTGATTCATTCAACTTTTCTTAACGCTGATTCATTTAGCTTGTTTTAACTCTGATTCATTTAATCCTCAATCTGATTAGTTTCACTTTTCTTAACTCATTAATTCATTTTATTTGGACTAACTCCAATTCATTTTTGTCGTGCCATGTGTTTGCATGCTGTACATAACCAAATGGGATTTCATTCACTTCTGTTAGATCTGTCATCTTTCTTTAAAATATAAAAGTCTTCCAAAACAGTTGATTGTTGATTTCGTTCCTGAACCAAGTCCTCTTACCAAAGTGGCTCTTTATGCTTAAGCTCCCTTTACTTTTGAAATACTTGTGTATTTGGCATGGCAACAAAATCTCGCCAAAACTGTTACACAGGAACATGACATGGCAAGTTTTTCAAAGACATTATTAGTGATCACACTTTGGGCTCTGATAGGCAGAAAACTCATTAAATCCAGACCATGCTTGTCTAAAGACACACATGCCACTGAATACTAATTATTTTACAAGGTTGGAATTTAATCTCCAATACAATATATCATCACAAGTGAAAGTTAATTACTGTAATAAGCTGTTCACGTTGTCTTTGGGGTATTTATTTATTTATTTATTTAAACTTGTGATGATGACATATCTAATAGCTGAAAGGTATTTGAGAGAGTGTGTGTGTGTGTGTGTGTGTGTGCAGTGTTTGCTTGGTTTGTATATGAGTGTGCATGCATGTGACTAGGTTGATGTGAATCTATGCCTTTGTCCATGTTTTACAGCATTACCTATGTACCAGCGGAGTATTTAGAGGAATACAAGGCTCTTAAGCAGGCCAAGGATGATGGCTTTGCTGTGGATGCATCAAGCACACCAAGGTAATTACATTTGTTATAAAAGCATTGAGTGAAAAAACAAAACATTGCTTGAACAAAAAAGAGCATCAATTAATTATTGAAAAATGTTCAGGTCTTTAGCAGAGCTTCCAGAGAGGGAGGATGGTGAAGGGGAGGAGAGCGAACTACAAACAGCAAACTTCAGCAACTGGAACCAAGCAAGGACGTGAGTACAGTACACACGTGTGCTCATATCTAGAGCTAAGCAAATTAGGATACACATTCCGTGTAGGCAATATTTAAAAGTTCCTAATGTAAAACATATAAGGAAAATGTGTGTGTGTATAAAGAGTGGAGCTCTACAAGGAGGCTGGAAAATCTCTGGGTATCAGCATTGTTGGTGGGCGGGGCATGGGCAGTCGCCTGAGCAACGGGGAAGTGATGCGAGGCATCTTCATCAAGCACATCCTCGAAGACAGCCCCGCAGGCCGCAACGGAACTCTGAAAACCGGAGACAGAATAGTACAGGTTTGTAACGGCGTCGCACATTATCGCAACGATAACGACGACAGCAGGTACGACGCCACACTGCACAGGAAGTAAGCTATCACGCCAGCTTCTATCAGCAGGTCATCTTCCATGACACTTTCACGACATGCTCATATCTTATGACACAAGGTTGACAAAGTGTTGAACAAATTTCAAGATTTGTATAAAGAAACACACATGTTGTATGTTTTAATATTTATATTTGTGTGTGTGTGTGTGTGTGTGTGTGTGTTTCAGGTGGACGGTGTAGATCTGCGAGATGCCAGTCACGAGCAAGCTGTAGACGCCATTCGTAAAGCTGGCAACCCTGTTGTGTTCCTGGTGCAGAGCATTATCAACAGGCCCAGGGTCAGTGAATGTACACACACACACACACACTCTATTACATCTTTGTTTCCACTGAGGTCCTGGAATCTTTCTAGGGACTGAAGGGTCCCAAAACAACCCTGAATGAGAACCACACTGGTACCAGAGGAGGCCACATCCTACGATTTGTAATATAATGCTCATAGCATAGCATAACATATAATTTTCATACCATTCAGTAAACCCTTCTGCAAAGCTTGCACCCTGCAGATGAGGGTGGAGTCATTCAGGAAGAGACCACACCCATCAGGAAAGAAATGTTTCATCATAGGACAAAGGTTATGTACTCCAGCACGTACATAACCATATCACTATTAAAAGTGCCTTTCCGATTAGTCAGAATATGTCGATTAGGATTCGTTTTCTAAAAGTAGATCCAGACACCAGGTTTATATTAACACGCTCGTTCTAGTACGTAATTGTTTTTACAGTAACAACTTGCAAAGGAATTTGTACGGAAGCCCAGCCACATAAACAGAGAAAAAAACATATCACTGATATGATAAACAATGAATGTAAGGAGATGTTTATGCAGCGCTTATTTAACAGTAAAGCTGTAACTTTAACTGTCTTCCTGTTTTGTTTTGTTTTTGGGTCACATGACAATTTTCATTTTTGTCTTATTAAGTTCAGGAGAGAGCTAAAAAGAGGCTGGTGAGGGAACGACTGTTTATAGCTGCTATAAAGAAGCAATAACTTGTTTCACAACTGTTCCATAACATTAAAAGTAACTATTTACTATAAACAGGTAAAAAAAAAAAAAAAAGTATGATGCATCAATCATTCAATTAATGAAAAATATATATATTGTTGACAAATTGCTATGGTATACGAGGAATAAAGCACTTTTTAACACTTTTTGACAAAAGAATCAACTTCAGGGGTATCACTAACAGCCCTGTCATGTTCTGCTCACAAACCTAAATTTGTTGATGACGGTACCATGAAATAATATTTTGAGGGATCCAGATGTTAGCCTTCTGGAAAAGAGCTACCGTAAATTACAGTGAATATGAAAGATAATTTCTCAACTTTTCCGATGAGTCCAAATCGCACTTTTTTTTTTGTTCAGTGTATCTCGGATTTTATTTACAGCGAAAGTCCTGTAACTTGATGCTCGATGTAAGCCTTGTAAAAGCCCAAGCCAGATGTTGGAGTCAGTAAGTCTCTCTATATCATGCCACTGCAGCTGTCTCTGTGCAGATGGCCACTAAAACTCTTCATTATTTGAAAGTCTCTAAACAAGAAGGTTAAACCACTGGAGCCACTCCTTGCCAGCAATCTGCCATTAAAGAACACTTTAATTATGCTGGACGGCCTTGTTCGGAGAGTTACATACTGCTAGAAAGGCGCACTGACAGTCTTATTGCAGCGGTTGTAAATGAAGAATCTCTTTTTGCTCTAGACACGTTTAAGCGCTTTCACTTCTTTTGATTTAATCACTGTACTCGTGTAACAGACATCGGCAGCAGACTCCATGGAGGGCAGAGCTTCGCGAGTCTCAAACCCCAACAACAAGGTCAGTATTTTGATGTGAGAAGAAATATGTTGACGCTGTTAGATGTTCATGAAGGGGGACGTGATTTCTGTTTCTTGATTTAATGTAAAATCTAAAAAAAAAAAAAAAAAAAAAAAAAAGAAATTAAACTGACTACAATAGTAGTTATGGCAGATAGATTTGAACTAAAAGCAATGCATATATCAGTGTGTCCTCTATCTGTAGTCTTTCTATCTCTTTCTTGTTCTCTCTCTCTCTCTCTCTCTCTCTCTCTCTCTATTCTGTGTCTTCTCTGTCTCCCTCACGGGTGCTGCTTGCTCTTTCTCTTTTCTCTGTAGGATGTTGAGAGTCACAGTAGGCTTTTCCTCCGTCTCTCCCCAACTAACCCTTTCACCCCTACTCCATTTAAGGTTTGTGCCTCAGTGTGTACGTGTGTGTGTGTGTGTGTGTGTGTGTGTGTGTGTGTGTGTGTGTGTTTGTGTGTGCACTCTCGCTCCATGTAACACGTATGTGGTGTGAGGAACTGAATCAATGATGTGTTTCACATTGGCTCCACCCTTCCTGTTTGTGTGTGGCAGTTTGTCACTCACTGTAAGGTGATTTCTGAGAACAGTAACACAGGGCAATTTCCAGTTACCTGTGCTGAAAACTGAACCATTTTGATCATTATAGCTGTGGTATTAATTTTTGACTATTAAAATATTAGAATGCATGAACGAGTAGCTGATTCTTGTCTGTTAAGCAACATCCAAATCAAGAAACCGGCAAACAGGGCAGGGTTCTCAAAGTCAGCCTAACAAGCGATATGTGAATCTAATCAGTATCATGATAAATATCTGGAGAATGTAGTGATTCTACTAGCAGGTGTGGACAAAGAATACATTTATTAGCTATCCCACGGAGCGAGTCGAAGCTCCAGGGTATTTGCTAAATCCCATGGTTTGGTTGCCTGGAAGCCTAACTGACTAGACTTCAGAATGGTAGCTAATGTAACAAAATAACAAGATGATGACAAGATAGTTATCAAAGTGCATTAATACAGACTAAGGGAAATGAACGAGTATACGATCACGTAGCACATGTGCTCTGAACTCTGTGATGGAGGGACGGCATACTCGAGCTCTCTTGTCAATCAGAGCAGCACTAGGCATTCATGGGCGTCTGCAAGCTCACGTATGTGGAAGAGTAAGGACGGCTCTTTCGTCTGAATGTCTTACGCCGTCCTGTGACGCAGCATGAGCAGCAGTTAGAAATTGTTGTCGGAGTTGTTATATAGGTTAAATTAAAATGATTTTAGGTGTATAGTAGTAGGACATATATTGTTCTACAAGTAACAGCACAATAGAAATGATAAAACAGGCTATTGGAAATATGAAACTTTGTTTCTGGTGCGTTAGTTTATATAACTGTGGAATTGCCCTTCTATAACCTGGCTTTCGCATCACAGCAGCATTGAAGATATTCATTTCGCCTGCTTGATCTGTAGTTTGTAATTGTAGCACACGGCAGTGGTAAGTTCAGCTTTACCCCACCGGCTTTGGTGAACAATGTTGTTTTGTGAGGAAAGTGATGATGATGATGATTATTGTGATGATTGGGGTTTATACAATATGGTATGAATGAAACTGGTCCTGTGCAATGAAACTGCTTGCATTAAAGCCCCAATCAGGAGTTGGCTTTCAAAAATCATGGTTAAAAAAAAAAAAAAAGTGTCTGCAAATTAAACTGATTCCTGATTATGGTTTTAAGTCTTGCTTGAATTAAAAAAGCGGTACAGTTTATTAGTATGTAGTATACGTTTTGTTTATTTTCTCTCTCCTCTTGTTGGCAGCTGAATCGAGAGCCAGGGAAAATTTCCCCGACGACGATGCCATTCCTCTCGGTGCCACGCATAGGTGAGACGGACACTGACACACTGACGCAGATCCCCGATCATCTCACCCTTCCTCGTGACACGGTGGAGGAAGAGGAAGATGAATTTGGCTACACTTGGAGTAAGTCATGTTGCAATGATGAGCACATGCCACCAGAGGGCAGTGTGGTCACGCTAGAAACACAATCTCCACTAGGATCCGTAGTATTAAATCTGCTCCGATCATTGAAATACTGCTCAAAACAAAATTTTAGAAGGTGCTAAAGGCAATGGTAAATCAAGGAAAATACAGCCCTGAGGTTGTTCTGCTGGATATAACCTATAAAACCTACTACAAAATAAATCAGTCAGTGTTTGATAGCACAAGCCTGCAGCGAGATGTGATTACTTTGTGTGCAAGCAGAAAAGGTGGTCGAGCGTTATGGGAGTCTGCCTGGTGTGTTGCACATGATTGAGCTGGAGAAGGGCAGAAGTGGTTTAGGCCTGAGTCTGGCAGGGAACAGGGATCGCTCAAGAATGAGTGTCTTCGTAGTAGGCATCGACCCCAACGGAGCAGCTGGGAGAGATGGTCGCATCATTGTAGGAGATGAGCTGCTGGAGGTGAGACCTGATGCTCAGACGTATATTTTTTAACATTGTTAATCGATGATGACGTGTCTCCTGTACACTATCCACTAGAGCGCAGCTTATTCAGTTCCTTATTTAACTCACTGTCTTTGCAGATCAACGGTCAGATTCTGTATGGTCGCTCCCATCAGAACGCCTCATCCATCATCAAGAGCGCCCCTTCCAAAGTTAAAATCATCTTCATTAGGTGAGTCAAAAAAAACAAACAAACATATATATATATATATACACACACATATCTCTCTCTCTGTCTCTCTCTCTCTCTATATATATATATATATATATATATATATATCCTTCAAATGAGAACTGTTAAAAATGTGTCAATGAAAACCATTTTGGAAAGAGTGAGGGGTACTCCATATTTTAAATCTTAAGTTCAAAGTGAAACAATATTACTGGCAGCTTTGGGAGGCAGAGCCTAGGTGGCCAAATAATACCAAATAATTCCAATGACAATTGATTCCAAACATTTCTTCTAACCTGATCTAATATATTTGGGGTAAGTGAAACACTGCGCAAAGAATTTTCACCAAACTATTTGTTTAAAAGAGTCTCAACCTTCAGAGTAAGGGACTAGTCTACAGTACGTCTGTGTGCCAGAACCACAAAAACGACCCTCTGAAATATTGCGTATCTTTAAAATATTATTATTACTGTGCAGAGTCTTACATCGTTTCACTGTGTATGTGTGTGTGTGTGTGTGTGTGTGTTTCAGAAACACAGATTCTCTCACTCAGATGGCTGTCATCCCGATGAAGGAATTCGGACATGTCCTGGACACACAACCAGAGGTAACTAAATATACTGTTTACACAATGTACTGTGCAAACGTCTTAGACACCCTATTTAAAAAAAAAAATTTTTAGTACAAGCTTTGTTTATAGATTTTTTATTTTATGACTTCTACATTATCAAGTCAGTACAAAAACATTTTAGATTTCCAAACATTAGTTTTCTAGCACAAAATTAAATGTTACAGGAAAATGTTTGTGTGTCAGCAAAGAAAGCAACATATTAAGTGGTAAGAGACACTTTTCAGACAAAAAAAAAAAAACCATAATGAAGGCTGCTGGATAATAAGAAGCAAAAATAAGAAGCATGTGCGACAGTCAAAGTCTCCAGAAGAACCGTGTCTGGTTCTGCAAGATGCTCAGTAAAACTTACAGCTCATTTCCTTATAAAACTGCACTAATTCTACCTGAGACTACTTTTTTTTTTTTTGTTCTTTTTTAAAGCAAAGGCTCGTCACACCAAATATTGCCTTTGTGTCATTTATTATTGTTTATTACTGCACTTTATAGTATTTTTTTTAATGGAGAAACATTTAATTTCATTAGTTTTGAAGGCATCGTTGCTCTACGGCATTTCTTTACAAGACTTCTGCGCAGTACTGTACGTGTAAGAAATCAAAGACTTAGAGGTGTGCAGTTACGGGAAAATAATCAGTGATTACTGATACCACCCCAAAGATGATGATTTTCATTATAACTACAGCTCCCTAAGTAATTTATCCTTTTTATTTGAGAATTCAACAATCCTGTGAGCATGTCTGGTGGCCAGCAACAATGTTAAGATAGTTAACAAGACTGTAATACTAGCATAAAAAAACAACACTTAGTTTCTGTGGGAATTTCTATTTTTGATAATCCATCATTCTTCTTCTCACAGTCCCTAACTTGTTCCTCTCTCATCTCCTCACTGTCTGATATGGACATGTCTAAATGCGTACAGAGCTTATTTTTACCAGTGGTAAGTCACATTTCTCTCTCTCTCTCTCACACACACACACACACACACACACACACACACCCTCTCATTTCATCTCTTCTTTGTCAGCACACAGTGTTTTTCATTCAAATGAATACCACACCCACAGTAAGCATTACAGTACTTAGATGCAAAGTGATTATTATAAACCACTCTTTTATTTTTGTTTGTAAGTCTTGTTTCTATATAACACATGCATACACGCTAGAACTGTCTAATGCAGATATCTAATGCTGTTTCGTCCTGACAGGTACAGCAATACAAGTTTAAACAGACCTCACACAGATCTTTGCTCAACCATACATTACGCACAAGGCAGCAGCAACCATATTCGTCTCTTCTCCGTATACGAATATTATTCACAACCATCCTTTCTTTCTTTATATGCAAAACAGGAAGAGGGAGGAGCGGTGTTTAGTGAGGAGGACAAGAACGGCACGATCATCCAGGATGTTAAAGAAGATGGAGCAGCCACGAAGGTAGAGGCAAGTCAAGGCCTATTCAAGTGAATACAGCATATTGTTTATCTGGAACAAACGTGTACGTTCATGTACCGGTTCTCTCACTTGTTTTCTGACGGTGAAAACCGACGGGGTATATCTCCAATTGTGTGTGACTATGTGAGCAGCATTTTTCGCACAGAGCTGGTACGAATGTTGTCATGCTGGCCTGTAAAAATGTTAACAGTTTCCTGCTTTATGATCTGCCAAACTCAATTATAGCTGTGGAACGGCATGTACAGTACTGTAGATGTCATGGAGCACAAGCTCTGCTATCTTCTATTCAAAATCGAACAGTACTCCATTGGTGTGGTTATTTTCCTGGTTCGTTTATCCCCAAGATGATATGGATAATAATAATAATAATCGTTTTGAACTTGTGGCGAGATTCAGTTGCCTCCCGCACATGCTTTGCTAAATAGCTAGCTAGTCTGTGTTTGTTATGCTAACACCAGAAAGTGGCTATTATTATTATTATCATCTGATGACCTACGAAACAATTCTGTGATATTTCATGCTAGATGTGTTGCAGAATCAATTTAGATACTGATACCGGATATCATGTCAGTGCCTTTTTAACAGTTGCTAAATAGTAAATAAGCAGTGTGTGTACAGGTGCATCTCAAAAAATGTGAATATCGTGGAAAAGTTCGTTTTTTTCCGTAATTTTCAAAAAGTGGGACTTTCCATATATTCTAGATTCATTACACATTAAGTAAAATATTTCAAGCCTTTTTTGTTTTAATCTTGATTATTATGGCTTACAGCTCATGGAAATCAAAAATCCAGTACTTCAAAATATTAGAATAAAGAATTTATAATACAGAAATGTCGACCTTCTGAAAAGTATGTTAATTTATGCACTCGATA
>JANDJT010000168.1:9984846-10011168 GCA_024331685.1 Stegophilus panzeri
TTTGGAAAAGTGTCACGTGAAAGCGAAGGAAGATGTTGGAAGAAGAAGGAAATGGAAAGGAAGGGGGATGAAAAGAAAAGGGAGGAAGGAAAGAAGAAAGGAAATAAATGAAAAGGAAGGAATGGAATGGAAAGGATGAAAGGGAACAAAAAGGAGGGATGGAAGAAAGGAAATGGGGAAAAGGAGAGAACGAAAAGGAAGGAAGAAATCCAATGGAGAGTAAGGAAAGGAATGGAAGGGAAGTAAGGGAATGGAAAGAAGAAAGGAAGTGAAAGGGAAGGAAAGAAAGAAAAGGAAGGGCAGAAGGAATGAATGAAGGCTGGATGGATGGAAGGGAAAGGAAAGAAGGAAATGGAAAGATAGGAAGTGTCATGGATATTTCAAAGGAACTCTGGACTTCGGTTCCCAGCAGCCACTGCACCTCTGCATCACTGTCACATGACCACCTGCACCTGATTCTCATTCATGTTAACGAGCACTTGTGTGTGTATATAGTCACCGTTTGCACTGCACTCTTTGTCTTGCTTTGATTGTCAAGTTGATGTTGTTATGTCGTCTAGTTTCTTAGTCCATGTTATTTCTCTCTGTTCATGGTTTATGTATTTAGTTTATTGTGTTAGTACTTATTTCATTTGATTAAATTTCATATCTGCACTTGCATCTGTCTTAGCCTCCATTACATGACAGGAAGGGAATGAAAAGGAAAGAAGGAACAGAAAAGGGAGGAAGGAAATAAGTAAATAATAAGTAAATAAATGAAAAGGAAGGAAGAAATCAAATGGAGAATAGGGAAAGGAATGGAAATGTGTCATGTGATGTCAAGCACTTCTCATCAGGTCTTGGAGGAAAGCAAGAAGATGGAGTACAACATGCAGCTGAAAAAAATGGTCTTGTTAGTAAGCAGATACTGTTTCAGGAGATGTATGACATGATAAATAGAAAATATTTCTTTGCCAATATTACTAAAAAAACCCCAACTTACCTATTTTTAGGACATTCACTTGTACGCAATGTGACTTATCACTTTAACTTCTGTCCCATTTTAACTTGCACAATCAGCCTTTTCCTTTCTTGATAAACCAATCTTTATTTTACTCAATCTAATCTAGATAGCAGGCTAGCTCAGTACCAGCTAGTACCAGTGAAAGATGTATTCAAAATATTCACATCCTCCTCCGTTTCTTCCTCCAACAGGAACGATACAGGTGTGTTCGTGTCCGACATCGTGAAGGGAGGCATCGTGGAGAGCGACGGCCGGCTCTTGCAGGGAGATCAGATTTTGTCTGTTAACGGCGAGGACGTTCGGACAGCAACACAGGAGTCCGTTGCCGCCCTGCTAAAGGTAAACAAGTAAACAAATGAACTGAAACGCTTTTTCCATTTACATAACAAAAAAAACCCGACAATGTGTCTATTTCATATTTATGGTGTAAAGCCAATATGTCCTTTTTTGCTGTAAATACTAATCAATGTAAGATTATTGCACTGGACATGAGACATGATTTTGCATTCTGTCTCTGTTTAGTGTTGTGTTGGTCCAATCAAATTGGAGGTGGGTCGCTTCAAGGCAGGGCCGTTCCACTCCGAGAGACGCCTGTCTCAGGGCAGTCAGGTGGGTCGTCATTTCGGAAGTTCTTTACTTCTTTAGACCACTTTTGCTGTTTTATTTTTTGTTTTTTTTTAAAATAAATGTTTGAAGCCTGTAAAATAAATGACGTGTGTGTTTGTGTGTGTAGTTAAGCGAAGGTGGAAGCTGTAAAGCCAGCCAGCTGTCTTTTGCTGGTTCTGGCAGATCACAAGAAGACTTTGAGGACAGCCACAGAAGTCTGGAATGTAAGCAAAAACACAATCCTCAGATAAAGATCTGAAAACATGCACAGCATCGATTTTTATTTACTCAACACGTGTTCTGTGTTCTCTCTCAGCACTGGACCAAGACATCCGAACTGTGGAGCTGTCCAAGGTGAAAGAGTTATTGGATGGATGGATGGAAGGGAAAGGATAGAAGGAAGGAAAGAAATGGAAAGATAGGAAGGGGATGAAAAGAAAAGGGAGGAAGAAAAGAAAAAAGGAAATAAATGAAAAGCAAGGAATGGAAAAGAAGAAAGGGATCAAAAAGGATGGAAGGAAGGAAGAAATCCAATGGAGAGTAGGGAAAGGAGTGGAAGGAAGTGAAAGGGAAGGAAGAAAGAAAAGGAAGGACAGAAGGAATGAATGAAGAAAGAAAAACGGGGGAATTAAATATAAGGAAAGAAATAACAAAGGAAGGAATGAAGGAGAAAAGAGGGAGGACGGAAATGACTTACTGAGTTTCATGTGACACTGACCTTATAGATGTTATGCTCTGTGTGTGTGTGTGTGTGTGTGTGTGTGTGTGTGTGTTTCAGGGTCCATCTGAGTCCCTGGGGATAAGTATAGCAGGTGGAGTGGGCAGTCCTCTGGGCGATGTGCCCATCTTCATTGCCATGATGAACCCAGCTGGTTTGGCTGCACAGACACAGAAACTCAGAGTATGTGTGTGTGTGTGTGTGTGTTTTTCCCATCCATGCTATTTTGAGATTGTTATGATTTAAATCAACAGTAGTCTTTACCTTATAGTCTTTCTTTCTCTCATTGATTCTGTAACACACAGGTTGGCGATAGGATCATATCAATCTGTGACACGTCTACAGAAGGCATGGCCCACAGCCAAGCTGTATCACTGCTGAAAAACACCATAGGAACCATATGCCTGCAGGTGTAGACACTCAAACACGTGCACACACACACACACACACACACACACACACACACACACACGTGTTATCTTCTGTACTGAGATGCAGGACTCACATGTTGGTTAATATTTGCTGAAGGTTGTCGGAGGTGACACTACAGTAACAGGTCCTGCTCTGGATCAAACATCTGTACTCACCAGCAGCAGCATCTTCCACGATGACCTGGGGTGTGTATGAATACACAAACAACCACCCACACACACACTCACACACATACACAGCTTTGATCAAAAATTAATGATGACTACTTATGTCAGCTTAAACTGTCAATTTCTCAAACCTAAATAAAGCTGTGAGATAGCAATAAACCGTGCCCTACAAATCAAATCAAACCATTATCTTCTTTTAATAACGCAAATCCGTATAACACCGAACACTCAAACAAGAATAAATTGAAGCTTCACTTCCTGGATACTCTAACAGCTGCAGCTTGCTCGAGTTCTCTCCCTTTCCAAGAGAGCACGAGGTCAAATCTGTTAACGGCTGAATGTAATTTTGCCGCGTCAGAAGATTAACGTGCATTCATTAAATTTATTGATTGTTACCGTGGAAACACACTCCTTATTCTGGCTGGCATTCAATCCACACACTAAGAGCAAGCTAACAAAGCTGACAAATCAAACTGCTATCCTGTTAACATTAGGTAGATAGTTAATGATAGTTGTGTTACTCAGTGAAATGTTTCAAACATACAGTGGTGCTTGAAAGTTTATGAACCCTTTAGAATTAGTTAACAGTTACAGGAAAACATTTAGTTGCAGTTATTGCTGCACAAGTGGGCTGGACCAGATACTGAAAGCAAAGGTTTACATACTTTTGCCCCTCACAGATATGTAATATTGGATCATTTGCCTCAATAAATTAATGACCAAGTATAATATTTTTCATCTCATTTGTTTAATATGGTCCTCTTTATCTACTTTTAGGACTACTGATGTTTTAGGAAAATATTTATGCAGAAATGTAGAAAATTCGAGTAAACTTTCAAGCACCACCCTAATTTTACTGTGAAAGTAGAAAGTATTGGTGTCTGGTAATTCTTTTTTTTTAATTTAATGTCTTTCTTTGATGTGACCTACAAAATAAAATTATTCCAAACAGGGTTAATAGAGATGTTTGAAAGGCTTAAAGTGAGCAATATCATTATTATTATTATTATTATTATTATAAAATTTTTTTTTTACAATTTTATTTTAACCATTCTCAGTATTAATTGTGTGTGTGTGTGTCACCACAGTCCTCCTCAGTGTAAGACTATTAGTCTGGAGAGAGGGCCAGACGGCTTGGGCTTCAGTATAGTGGGAGGATTCGGCAGTCCCCATGGCGACCTGCCCATCTATGTAAAAACGGTGTTTGGGAAGGTACAAGTCTTTGTTACAAATTCAGAATTGTGTATCCTATATATTTTTGTATACTGACTCCGTGTATGTGTGTGCGTAGGGTGCAGCCGCAGAGGATGGGCGTCTAAAGCGCGGGGATCAGATAGTCGCAGTCAACGGTCAGAGTTTAGAGGGAGTCACGCATGAGGAGGCTGTGGGTATTTTAAAAAAAACCAAAGGGACCATCACGCTCACCATACTCTCATAGGACACTGAATTATACAAGATCATCTTAAAAACACTGGCTTATGTTACACACTGACCTTTTACCTGATGAATCCTGTAAATATCCAGTATAGAAACATATTTTTATTACTTTATTTATTCTTTTACTAATACAACAGATGCCGTTTCCAATTCTTTACTTTCACATTGATGGGAAATGATTGAATAACGTGTGTATATATACTGTTTTAGCCTCATGCATCAGTAATTGTTGGGAGTTATGAACATATGAATTAACCTTTGGGGTGCAATTAATGTTAGCAAATAGAAAATCCAGCATACAGCAACTACTGAATAGAGTCACGTGATCAGTTTTATAGAACGTCTTCCTAAAACGTAGTTAGCTTTAGTTACTTTTTAGAGCAGTTTCTACCTTGGCAGATTTGCCTGATCTACTTTACAGTTTTTATTAGACCTGAGCAGGTTTTGGTGGTTTACCTAGAGCACTGCTTTTATTTTTGAACACCACTACAGGCAACAGTTTTAGTCCCAGACTGCAAAAAAAAAAAAAAAGAACTAGACTACTTTCTTACAGCTGGTACTATTGATCATACAGTTCATGTGAGGATTTGATTAGCCATCTACTTGGTGTGAATTGCGAGTGAGACATAAATGTAAAGTATTACAGAGAAAGACACTAACCAGCACCCAAAAGTGTTTTAGATTTGTTAGTGAGACAGAAATCTAGCTTTTATTTCACACTGTGTCTTTATATAGTGCTATTTACAGTATTTTTGGATTGGATTTTTTTTTTTTAATGGAAGGAAACATTGTTTTTCAGTATATCACGTATCTATCTGTAAGCGTTTTACTCAGTGTTACTTATTTAGAGAGTTCACATTCAAGCAATAAGCATTTCTAAAACCAGTATTGCGTTGTTGTTGTTTTTTTCCCCCTGGAGATAAATAAATAAATAATAATTAAAAAAAAGTTATCTCCAATCAAATTCCTTCATTCTATTTGATCCCACATCATAAAACAGGCAAGAAATTTATTTAACTAAAAATGGCTTTTATTTCAGCAATAACAAAAATGCCACGTCTTTTAAACTGAGGAAAGGAAAACGGCTTCCAAATATGCATATACACACAGTCATGGATAACTGGCTCCCATATTCCAAGATTTCAGTTGAATGGTTTTATTAACAGTCATTCAGTTATGAAAAAGAAATTCTTTGAACATCTGTGGCATTCTTGGTTCTCAATACTCCACTAGGAGGCAGGAATAAAGGAATAAAGGAATAAAGTCCAGACAACTCTCACATGCATAAATTTGCATTGCAGCTCATTTAGCTCGCACAAGGGAAAGAAACAAGTTCATCAGGTTGTCGTTGCTGTATAGCTTAAAGGGTAAATCTCTTCCCACAAACATGGCTCTTGTCTACATAGTGATTGGAAAGTACAAATTCATTCCCTGGACAAAAATACAGTTTAACATACTCATCTGTTATAGTAGAGGTCTAGGAGAACCCCAGTCCTTTTATTTTCACCTCGTTTAACGTTTAGAGCAAACCTGTCAGCATTCTTAAAATCACAACAACAACAAAAAAAACACAAGTTAATAAAAAAAAAAAAAAAAGTACTTCAATTGGCCAAGCTTAAACAGAGAAGGAAGAGAAGAAAATGGATTAAAAACAATAATGAACGAGTGAAATTGTATGAGGACAGTAGCTGTCAAATTAGGCAACCCCTAACTGTAAAAGGGAAAAAAAAAAAAAGTTAGGAAATAAGTGATTGTGATTTAAAAACAAAAGAATAATTAAAAGCTGCCGTTTGTAATGTTTATTAAAGGTGTTAGAACTCCTAGAAATACTGATTTCAAATATTGTCATGCAGTGGATTCACTGTTTATTTCCTGACCAGAAATTAGCTCCGCCTACCACGGGAACAAAACTGCTCAACGGTGCCATTTTTTCCCCCTTTATATTAAAAAAACAAACAAGCAAACAAAAAACATACTCATGGGACATATGCAGTTTCAAAAGTTATCAGTTACATACATTTCACCTCCCAGAAAGCCAAGGACTATAAACATTAAAAACTGCTTCTTTAACCCTCCTATTATGTTATGTTGGGGGGGGGGGGTACCTCAATTATGTTACGTGTCAAAATGACTTCCACAGTTTAAATACACGCAAAGAATTGCTTCAAACAGTAAACCTTGTCCAAGATAAGTCATAAAAAGACATATTTGCATATAATATTTGCATATAAGCACATGACCCTAAATGAGGAAAGTCAAAAAAGTTCAAAGGGAAAGAGAGATTAACCACAATATCTCAAATGTGTCAACATAATAGGAGGGTTAATAATGCATAATTAGATCACTAAAAATAACAATAAAATAAGTGACAAAAGAGGTAACTGAACTTGTCAGGTCAGTATTTACAAGCATAACTGGGATTAAAACCCTGAAATTTACTGCAATTAAAAAAAAAAAAAAAACTTCCAATGCTTAAAAATAACATAAGATGACTCTTAACTGTCGGCAAATTCATGTTAGACAGCATCTGTGAGAACAAAATGACTTTAAACGTTTTCGTATATTCGCCAAACACGACTCTTTCACAAGCGCACAGACTTTGCAGCACAGCGCTAAGTGCTAACAGATCCCTCTACACTTCTAAATGCTACCATGGAAACAGAGATTCAGCGGAAAAGCATGTAAAGAAATGAGAAAAGTCGTCCTCAGCTCTCATGCTCCCTTTTAAACCAGTCGAAACAAAACAGGGCCAAATCGCAGAGCTGTCGTAACACCCTGTAATGACCTCGCAGACGAGCTGTCAGATCTGAAAAACAGCTTCGGTAAAAGCCTGTAATTTACTCCACCTTAAATTCAAGCGCAGAGAAAATAGGAAACCGTTTGAGGAAACATCTGGTTCGAAACATTCACGCAAGTGTGCGTCACTGCAGGCCATCTTCAAAAACGCATCAAAACAATTCCTCAATGGGAAACGTATTTTCTCTAAACCAAGCAATGACTTTTTCCCTTATTCTAAGAATATATTCCTTACTAGAATACAGTTACAAATGTTTATGCTCAATATGAATTTTAAAGTACAAAGTAGACCAAAAAGAAAAAATCCATTACAATCCACATTTGTTATATTTAATATTTGGTAATGGTTTTAAAATTCGGTCATTCTCTGCATAAAAAGAGAAGTGAGGAAAAAAAAACTTGAAATGTATGCAAAATGTTTTACACTGAGCCAATAAATATCTAGCCTGAGGCTTGTAAAACAGAAGCATTATGAAATATACAAAATGTTCTTCATCTACTGTTTCTACGTGCGTGTGTACATTGAGAGCCAGGCTTAAAACATGATATAACGTTTAGTTTCTTATAACTAATAAGCACAAAACTTCCCTTTCTCTCTTCCTTTTTTCCTCCATGGTCTGGAAAACCAAAACCCCACAGTATGATCATTTTTCCCTTTTTACATAGAAATGAAATGAGGTGTGAAATGTGAATGCTTCTGAGGTTATAGTTATTACTGATTAGCTACTGTTTACTGGCTACAAGTTAACATAATCAGCATCTATTTTTACACTGCTGGTTCACCACTGGTTTCCCTTTGTTTCCTGACAGCATACAAACGGAAATCTCTTGTCATAGTAAGGAGGTACATGGCTGTTGTGTCAGTTCTAGAAGACTCTAGTGCATTTTAAATCAATATTATTTAAAACATCCTGCAGTCAAAATCTTTAAATATAAAAATTCTGAAATCAATCCTTGAAATTACAAAAAAAAAACATCCATCCATGCCGATTCCCATTCTTACTCCCATCCATCTATCTATCCATCCTTCCATGCCAATTCCCATTCTTACTCCCATCCATCTATCCATCCATCCTTCCATGCCAATTCCCATTCTTACTCCCATCCATCCATCCATGCCGATTCCCATTCTTACTCCCATCCATGCCTATTCCCATTCTTACTCCCATCTATCTATCCATCCATCCATGCTGATTCCCATTCTTACTCCCATCCATCCATCCATCCATGCCGATTCCCATTCTTACTCCCATCCATCTATCCATCCATCCATGCCGATTCCCATTCTTACTCCCATCCATCTATCTATCCATGCCGATTCCCATTCTTACTCCCATCCAGCTATCCATCCATCCATCCATCCATGCCGATTCCCATTCTTACTCCCATCCAGCTATCCATCCATTCTGATTCCCTCTTTCTCCCATCCATGCTGATTCCCATTCATCCATGCCGATCTCCTTTCCATTCTTTTTCCCAGTACATCTGTGCAGGTTCCCATTCTTTCTCCCATCCATCCATCCATCCATCAGGAGTTCCATTCTTTCTCCCATCCATCCATCAGGAGTTCCATTCTTTCTCCCATCCATCCATTCATCAGGAGTTCCATTCTTTCTCCCATCCATCCATCAGGACTCCCATTCTTTCTCCCATCCATCCATCAGGACTCCCATTCTTTCTCTCATTTATCCATCTATCCGTGCCGATTCCCTTTCTTTCTCCCATCCATTCATCCATCAACCCACCCACTGTTGCTTTAGCTGAAAAATAAATAAAATGGAAAAAGAGTAGTTTGCAGGTGTCTCCTGTATCACTGTGCAAAAATTGTATATGAATTATATTGGGGTTTTTTTTTTTCCCCTTGCCAATTTTCCTGCCTGTTATGTAATAGCTAACAACCAGGGAGGATGAATGCTAGCACTTGCTTCCTCACGGTCACATGAAGCTAGCCACCAGAATACCTGAACTCACTCAAAGGAAGGCACTATCTACCCTCTTCTGCAGAGACCAGCAATTTGACAGGAGAGAGGAACACCATCACGTTTTTTTTTTTTTTTTTTCACTCAGGAGCCAATCAATTTCATTTAACTACTCTAGCAGTATTTGGTATAAAGTGAATTGAGGGTTATTTTTCAAGAATAAGCTCTGTCTATTCCCTTTTGTTCAGTCATTGTCAAAGACCCTTTCCCTTTTGGAAAATAAAACATACAAAATACAGTAAATGATCGCAATAAAAATAGCCAACATCCAGTTTTTCCCTTCTTCTTCTTCTTCTTCTTCCAGTCCTTCCGCTAAATTATTTTACAAATAACGCTAAAATATTCTGCATAAAGTGATTAGCCCGTTTTGTCCCGAGTGCTTCCTGGTAACGGAGCACACCTCCCAGATGGTGTAGGTGAAAAATCCAACAGGAAGCGATCGCATAAATCAGGCCTGGCCACCTCAAATTTTGTGTGCGGATTAGACTAGATGATTAATCGCAGCAAGAAAGACAGAGCGGCTCCCAACGAAAGTCCCAGTGCCAGGAAGAACGTCATCAGAGCTCCTGTTGTCTCTCCATCTTGTGGAGCCACCAACCTGGGAGAGAGGTATGACATGAATATAAATTTGAGAATAAATGAAGTTAAGAAGCAACATGGATAATTTAACGTGCAGGTAACTGCCTGAATTCTGATCGATGGCCGTGACTGAAGATGGTCACTAAGTATTTATTCACTTACTGTGGTGCGTAAGACATAGACAGGCAGACGCAATAACCGCTGGACACTGAGAAGAAAACCATGATGATGGCAAACGACCAGTCGTTGCCAAAGAGCACAGGCATGAAGTGACGTTCCTGAACATTACAGAGCATCAGCAGAGGAATGAAGATCACACGGGAGACCACTAGCGCTGGAAACAACCGACTCTCTTTAGAGGGCTGTGAGTGAGAGAGAGAGAGAGATTCTGTAAAACATTAATAGAATAAAAGAAAGAAAAGCAAGTAATAAACACTATAACTTTCACTTACCCATCGCACATGAGACGTGATAGATCTTCCAATCCAGTCCATCACGTTAAAGAGCAGGAAACAGCACACAGGGATAAAATAATTTTCTGAAAGAGTGAAAGGTTAGTTCAGTGAGGATCTACAGTAAGTTTTCATTTGTGCCTTGGTTTTTCTTTACTGAAGAGTGATGCATGCATTTTAGTGCTCATACCCCACTTTCCCTCATAAACGGTTTTCACGTCCACTGTGACAGCGGGGAAGACGGAGAGTGTGACCGTGAACACGAATGTTATGCAGAACGCCATCACCCAAATCTAAACAGAAAGAGATTTAAAGGCGCAGTCACGAATTTAGGTGGAAATTAACTGAAATCCAATCAGTGGTCCCTCGAAAGCCTCTTTAGCCTAATTGGTTGGATGTTGGTGGTCCAACGTCATTGCTTATTTCTATCCAATTTCTCCTCCAAGCGTGTTCAGCTGCCCTATGACCTTGCATTCATTAATTGCTTGAGCCATCTCACAGCGAGCACGTCTTACCGATTTTAGGAGAGAACTACTGTTATTGTGAAAATATTGAAACAGAAAAAGAGCCACCCAATCCCTCAACTCACCTTTTTTAACACTTCCAACACGGAGCTCTTTACTTGCTTGTCATGCTCAGCATCAACGCTAACAAATGCTTGCCTGGCAACATCACTCTCCGGACTGCAGGGAGATCCATTGGGTACCGAATCAGTGGCCTGACTGTTCGGTTCCCCATTCTCCTGTACGCCTGCCATAAAAAAGAGTAAGAGTATAATATAAGCTAAAGATAAAGACTGATGTTCCATTATAAAAGAAGATCTAAGGCATTTTGGTGGTATGTTGTTTGTAGTGGATGTTTGTCATGCTAGAGAAACTTCAAAACCAAGCCGCATGCTAGCGACCAGCCAATGGAGAACTGGGTAATGAAACCTCTGCAGACCATCCCAATTTTTGCAATGATTGCCCAGAAGATCCCAAAACAAGGAAAGAAATAATGTTAGCAAGTAAATAGTAAAGTCATGATGGTACAGCAATGAGTAATCGCCGTTTGGACCCGCCCACACGTCCATGTCCTGTGAAAACCTGGTTAAGGTTGTGATTTTGCAATGGTGTATATAATGTATAAAATGTTGACGCGTGGACAACTAAACTGATAAGGAAACCAACAGTTTACATCCTGACAAAACGTTCTCAGCCTGTCCAGGAAACTAGCTTGCCTTTACTTGTCCCTATCACACTGTTGCTAAGGCACGACAAGTGGCGCTATGACACGACTGCATTTGAGATAAGGACTGAATGAAAAGTAAACAATCCCAAAATGAAGGCATTTGTTATGCTCCAGCGCTTCTGGGTTGCTAGCAAGTAAATTGGTAATGTGACTGGAAAAGTCGAGCCTAATTAAAAAGTGGGAATGGCTTGTCTACCATCAAAAGAAAGCTCATAGCAACAAAGAAATTTAAAATGTTTATTCACACGTACAAGACCTGTGTGGAAATGCATCGATTTTTGATAGATGACAGCAGAAACATAACCATATCGCAATTCCAGTTTGTCATCAGGAATAAGATTTTAGCTACACTTATAGAAATAGATTTAGTTACAGTTACATTTTTCTAGACACTCAAAGCACTTTATGTAGTATGGGGGGGGTCTCCTCAACCACCACTAGCGTGTAGCTGCTAGTGGAGATTTACTTTAGTTTTTAAGGTTTGTTACGTTCCAGAAAGATCAGAAAAATTGACTTGACATGCTATAATTATCATCAGTATAGCCGTAAACGCTCCGAGTGCTTCTGGCATTCTTTATGCAGCATTTCATTATAATGACTATATGATGTTCCAGGAAGATTTTCTTCTATTAATGCCGGAGGACGATCATTTACGAAGGACGAAAAACATGCTATATAGAGCAGCGGCTCTATAAATAAAATAATTTCGATTGTTTGTACTGAAAAATTGTAGAAATATGGTTTTACTCTGGAGCTCAGTAAGGCAGGATTTAGGTTGGGCTACTGGGGCAAACCACTGATGAAAAAACGAATAATGCATCTCTGATTCATATAACGTTAACGAACTTGATTTTTATTCTGTGAGCAGGGTTGGCAGGTTCCATGTATTGCACCACTGTTAACTTGTTTCCCATGTAAAGACTGAGGAAAAAGAACAAAAATGCATCTATACTTTCCTCTACATGAACATTTTGGGCTAGTTTCAAGTGCTTTGTGTGGCTTTAGAGTTGAAGTTCCTGGCAGCCCTTCCCAAGAACTCCGGTGAGAACTGTTCTTTACAATTGCATATTTAAGTAAAACAAACAAACAAAATAAACCAGCTACGACAGTTTGTATCTGTATTTGTATTAGTTTAGGATGCATTATCTGTTCAGTCCGAATAATGTATTCGTATCCGGTTACACCTCAAAAATATAGATTTATTTTATTTTTTCCCCCCCAACTACTACTAGATCTGATTGTGAGGATTACTGTGATACTGGATTGTGAAGTACTGAATTATCAATTTCGTATTACCCATTTACAACACTACATGCTGGTTCACATATCAGTCTGGTGTGTGTGTGTGTGTGTGTGTGTGTGTGTGTGTGTGTGTGATTGTACCTTTAGGTAGAAGCTCCCTAGAAGCATCAACCTCATAGCTTTGACCTTTGCTCTTGTTGAGGTAAAATCTGGCAAACTCCTGTACAACACATGTGTGTAAAGTATACAAAATGGATTAATCAGACTTTTAGCATCAGTTTTGTTGACTAACAAACTGTACACCTACACACACACACACACACACCATACACACTACAGCTGTCGGATGGAATTTCACTGCGGAATACTATTTGAATATACGATGAATTTGACGTTATTAAAGGACAAAAATGACAGTTGTTCTCTTTACGTTCTCCTTTTAGTCACCGGTCATGAATTTCTTCAAACGTTTTTTTGGGCCTAAACAATGTGTGTCATAAATGATATCAGTTTTCTACTTGTAAATATAGAAAGTGAACAAAGTATGTGCCTAATATGATGTTACATATAAGTAACTTTCCAACAGGGGCTTGAAACCAAAATGAAATGGTGTTGTTAGGCATTACATACGCTATATGGCCCAAACTGTTGCTACAGTGTTGGACGCACATCATTGTATAGAGTGTCTTTGTATGCTGTAGCGTTACAGATTCCCTTCAGTGGAACTAAGAGGCCCAAAACCTGTTCCAAAACCTGACAGACAATGCCACTGTGCACAAAGTGAACTCCAATGAAGACATGGGTTAACCAAGTTTACTGTTGAAGAATGTGAGTGGCCTGCACAGAGCCCTGAACTGGAACGGCGACTGTGCACCAGTCTTCCTCGCCCAACATCGATGTCTGACCTAACTAATGCTCTTCAGGCTGAACGAAGACAAATCCCCACAGCTACGCTCCAGAATCTAGTGGAAAGCCTTCTCAGAAGAGTGGAAACTAAATCTGGAATGGGATGTTCAACAAGCACCTATGGCAGTGTGATAGTCAGGTATTCACAATCTTTTGATTATATAGTGGATATGCTAATGTTATTAGGTTATACCCTAAGAAGTATGCATTTATAGTGAATAGGATGCCAGATGGAATTCAGCCTCGCTGTAAAGCTCGTGAAAGGTGAATGTTTCCATGGCTCTTAACGTTAATAGTAAAGTTATGATATTGCCTTTTTGGTCATTTTCTCCCTCATCTTCATTGGTTTATGTGATGTATACAATATTTGCAGTATAGACAATAGTATTATTAAATTATACGCTCATTAACATGCATTCAAATCTTCGAGTGAAAATTCAACGGCATTGTTTAAGGAAACACAACACACACGAACACACACACCAGTTTGGGCAGCAGCAGGTAGCTGATCAGTGTTACCAGAGTCCCGACACACGGAGTGATGAAATATCCAAGAGCTGCAGTTTCAGCATTTGTGTCACCTGTCACATTGTTACACAAAACACATCTATCATTATACTACGTTTATTAAAGCGCTAAGGATTGGGTAAAAATCCAAAGAAGCGGTATCCTATCGTCATCTGACTATGTACAAGTGTGTTGCTATAAACAGTGTGTGTCAGTGTAGAATTGTGTTCTCACTTGCGATGGCCATCAGCATGGCGAGAGCGGCGAACGCCCCGGCCAGACCTTGTCCGCTCATGAATAATGTGCTGTATTTCTGCGGTAGCAAGCCTACCAAGCCGAACAGGCTCCCCTGCAGCACTGCGCCAAATGCTGCACACGCACACACACACACACACACACTTATCAAAGTAATGTTATAACACGAACTGCTGACTTTCCATTATATGCAACTATAAACGGATAAAAAGGTGTCTTCTTTAAATAAATAAAAAATAAAAGTCACCCAGTACTTACAATTTATGAACCAGATGGTTGCCATGGTGATGGAGAAGAAGCGGTCCTGCACCATTGGAACCTTGACCAGGATGGCGGTGAGGATGAAGAGGATGAGGATGAAGACCTGGCTGCCTGCTATCCGCATCTTCTCGGAGATCCTGACAGAAACAGATTAACCGGAGTTAGTGATGGATGCCGTTACAGTGAGCTCCTGCCATCAGCCTTCAGGGCTCCTGTGTTCATTTCAACAAGGCCAATATCTCCCAAATTAACCAAACTATTAACCTTTAGCATGGACACACAAAACTGAGAGCAGCTCTGAACCACTGCCATAAACAAAAGTGTGCAATGCGTGTCATTGGGAATACATTCTCACTTCCTAATTCTGGGCAGAACAACACCACGCTTTTCCAAGACACTGAGTTCAAATGCCACTTCCATAATTCTGGATTTCCTCTTTTCTGTTCCTAGTTGTAGTATGTACTAAGTGAAATATTTAAAAACCATCCCAGTGGCTTAGTGGTTAGCCTGTTTGCCTCGCCCCTCCGGAGTTGGGGGTTTGATTCCTGACTCCACCTTGTGTGTGCATAGAGATTGCATGTTCTCCCCGTGCTTCAGGGTGTTTCCTCCCTCAGTCCAAAGACATGCGTTGTAGGCTGATTGGCATTTCCAAACTGTCTGTAGTGTGTGAATGGGTGTGCAGTTGTGTCCTGTGATGGGTTGGCGTCCCATTCAGTGTGTTGTCCCCCACCCTATGCCTCAAGTTCCCTGGGACAGGCTCCAGGTTCCCACCTGACCCTGTGTAGGATAAGCGGTATAGAAAATGGATGGATAGCTTTTGCAATTAGCTGTAGTGTCCATGATGAATTTTCTGAAAAAGAAGGAACAATGCTGGATTTTTTTCTCTGCTGTTTTCTGGCGAATTTGTGTTGGATGTGATGGTTGTTTAAGGCTACAGTGGTCAGGAATGTGGATCAGAGAGACCATGTGAACCAGACCTGGTTATATAAACTATACGTAACTAAAATATTCTTCAGGGCATTGGATGGTGAGCAATGTGGTGACATCATAAATATCGTAAGTTTAGGAAATAACATTTACAATATAATGTGCGTTTATTCTTCCCACACACACACCTTCACCCACACATATTGATCCTGGGACCCCCTGGTCTACACGGGAGAACTTCTGCCTTTGTTCTCACAGTCTCTGGAATCTTAACCCTAACCCATAGATTAGATTAGATCCTCAGGAACCTTCCATCTGGTACTCTGGTCATGATACACTTCAAAGAGGTCTCAGGGGTATAAAGAGTTATGCAATGTACAATGTAGAGAGATGCTTTTATCATCAAGCATCGTATGCCCGCGACTGTATATCTCGTGTTTGTCTTTTTTTACAAGAAACCCATTTATTCATTGAGTTTATCGTATCGTTATAGAAAAGAAATCATTTATAATGGCACTGTCCGGTGTCACCCAGATGAGGATGGGTTTCCCTTCGAGTCTGGTTCCTCTCAAAGTTTCTTCCTCTTGTCGTCTCAGGGAGTTGAGAAGGGACTTGGCCGCGTTATTTGACTGACATTCGAGAAATGTACGCGAAAGCACATTTTCTGGTTTTCTAATTCCACTGTTCAGTATTCGACAACGCAGCGTCTCACCGTGGGTAGAGGATGGAGTTGAGAAGGGTGAAGAGCAGCAGGGGCAGCTGGGAAAGCAAAGTCATCCAGTTGTTGAAATAATACTCCTTTGTGGACATCATTGTGCCATTGCTCCATTCAGTCGTGTCCAACCTGTTATTGAAGTACTATCCACACACACACACACACACACACACACACACACACACACACATTTTCTTATTATTGTTAATATTTAATAGAGTAACAGTCACTAATCATTAAACACTGCAAACATACTACACAGGGCAAAATATGGAATGGTATGTAATCAATTAAAATGCCTCAGGTTTGAAACACAAACAAGGATGAAAGGACCAGATTTAAAAAAATAAAATAAAAAATTCTTATCAGGAAAGCTTTTGGACACCAGGAAGCCAACTATCTCACTAAAATGCTCAATATGTGCAAACCGCGGATAAGCAGGTGAACTATTCACTGCAGGCACTCTTTCAAAAACAAGCCATGATTTCCTGTTTCTGGAAAAGGAGCTCATTTGTCATGCGAAACGGTCCAAAGTAGTGTGTAGGTGTATATCTGATAATCTGCAGTGTATACATGTGTCCATGTGTGTATATATTATAGATAGATAGATAGATAGATAGATAGATTGTTACCAATGAAGCAGTCATGAAAAAATTCCATGGCAGCAGTGTCCCCAGTCCAAGGATAAAGAAAATAATTCCCACAAAATGCCAACTGTGAAGAGAAGGAGGGGCGAAGTGTTACGGTATGACATCATAGTTTTATGTGTACAAGCAGGCAGTGAATCAAACTCACTGGTCTCTAGGTGTTCCCTCTTGAGTCTCCATTGTTTAGTCGAGTCCTAGGAGCTGGTGTCAGAAACAAAGCACTAATGTTAATGCGAGACTTTGCAGGAAACATTGAGTCATCATGGTTATGATGCACGTACACTTATGTGCACAGATTACACATGCCACCCACTACAAGGCGAAGACAAAAAAGTCCCAATAAAGGCGAGCGTCTTTCTCTCAGTCTCTTGCGTTTGTGAGCGTACATGCCGACTGTTTGTTTTGGTTCAGATTTATGGAGCCAGCAACAACAACAAGACAAACAACATGTGGTGGGTGTTGTTGTTTTTTTTTTTGTTTTTTTTGACAGATGTCCTGTTTCTATTTTTTGCTTCCCTACAGCACATAAAAAAATTGATGAGAAACTCTATGATCTCTGGGATTTCGTCCTCTAATGTCAGAAGGACATTAACAGAAAGGAGGCGAGTTCTCCATCTAGAAAAATCTCTAGAAAAAACTCCTTGAACCAGGTGAGGTTTTTTATAAATGGCTACTATTACTGTGATGCTACAACACTTGACGGAATTAAAGAAGCACTAAACCAGAACTATTACACAACCCAAAATCAGCATTCTTTTCACTTTATTGAGAAATACTTATCATAACATAATATATAGAGGTCAGCCGATATATATATATATAAAAACTATTAATAAATATTAAAGTAAATAAAAGATACACATCCAAACTAAACCAAAAAGTAGCACTCCAAATAACAAATAAAAATAGAGACATCCAAAATGAAGGAACTTGGGATGCTCTCCTCAACCCTGAGTTCGCCAAGTGACTTCAAAAAAAAAAACATGACTGCTCAAAGCATGAACAGAAAAGAAAAGCAGCCCTACTTACCTTTGAATTAAAGCAAATGACTTGTATAATATGGTATATCTAACTAATTTAATCAACATCCACAAATTTGTTTGCTGTTTTGAGGTCGTATATTCATCACTCATCAGTTATCTGGCTATCCTAACAAAAGACAAAACACTGAGGCATCCATGGTTTTTCTCACTTTGTATCTGAAAGTCAAATGCAGCATGAGCTACTGGACACACACGAACATGGTGTCTTAAGCAAATCCTCCACTGTGCTTAAAGATGAATAGTTGGAGAAGTATGCGTTCATTGCTGACAGGTACAAAAATAACTGCAGGAGTTGTTAAATGGGCTGTGGGAGTGGCCATAGATAAAACATAGCCACTTCAGATAGTTTTTTTATAGGTGTAAACTCATCACTAATGACTAAGCATTAAAATGTAATGGTTGTCACCTTTTGGTAATGTTAGTCGCTTATTTGAACCTTTATAAGGAATTTTACGTAATTGGACCTTTAGAAAAAGTTTGAACAATCTGCCTGCAAGTTAAAGAGCCCTGTGACAAGGAGCACACTTTTACTGCTCTGCTCATAGGATTGTTCATTCTAAGCACTTTGACCACTGCAGTTTCCCCATGGCTCTCATTTGCGTATATTGTGAACCACATTGTTAGTCGAATATACGACACTCACGAAGCTTCCAACACCTCGGCCATGAATGCATAGAAAGCGTACAGTAAATCTGGCTCATGCAAAGTGGGAGGTGGACATTTGGGAGAGAGAGATGAGAGAAGTTTGTATTGTAAAATCTGGCAACTTGGTGGCCATTTTGGCAACGCGCCAAGGCAGTTATTTTAAGTCATAGGAGAGCAGGCTTCAATCTACTTGAATGAGGAGAGACACGAAATTGATTGACAAGATGACCTTTCAAGCACAGATTTAAAATAAATGCAAAAAAACAATGGAGTATGTAATGGTCTTTGCTTAATTAACATGTAAAGGTTTTTCTTTTCAGGTTACTCAGACTACTGCGCATGCACACTTTTCCCTAATAGGGAAACACTAAGTTGTCCTCCAGAGGGATGAACCACAAAAACCCATACTAGGTTAAACTTTCCGTCCCCCCAAGGGTATAGTTTCTATATACACCGCGCTGAAGCTTTTAGAAAGGGTGTCTGTCAAGGGTTCTTTGGATAATTAAGTGTTCATAGCTTTCTATAGAAGTTCTACTTGGAGCTCACACTCATATGGAAACACTGTCAAAGAACCCTTTACAGATCTTGATTGAGCCATTGAACCATAAGAGTTTAGTTACTATACAGGGACTACTCTTAGAAAAAAAAATGGTTCCTTAAGGTTTCTTTGGGTCCTTAATGGTTCTAGCTATCTACATAGAACCATTAATAAGAGACAAAACAAAGAGCTCTTTAAGGTTCTAGGCTTAATTGTTTTCTCAATATAGGGTATTTTTCAACAGTTCTTAGCTTCTTGTTGTGGTTCTCCTTGGAGCACTTGGTTTCCTTGTCAAGGGATTTATACATAGCACCATAGGGGATTTATACATACCAAAAGTTCTCAATTTAACCCTTGAGGAACCATTTTTCCTAAGTGTGTAGTTCCTATATAGTCATTCTTTGGGAGCTTAACAGTTCTAGCTTTCTGGAGAGGTTCTACTTGGAATTGTTTCGTAAGGCAAAAATCGTTTTTAAACTTCTTGTCCCGAGAGGGACAAACCAAATTATGCTTCAATATTCTATTTCTATAATTTTCTAAGACTGTGGTTAATATACAGGAACAGCCTTTAGCCTTTAGTCTGGGCGAACTGAACATTTAATCTGCTTCTGAAAATACATTTGACTTTGTTGCCACAGAGCTCTGTTTGTGTTTCTGGGAATCTTTCACACGAGACTGGGCCTCTTGTTATAAACTCTCCCCATGTTAACTCATGCAAAGCGTAAGTAGTGGGATGTATAAACATTTACTCAGGGACACTAGTATGATTTTTGAGCACCCTGACTGGTTAATCCACTACCCCCACTGTCCACTAACTTTTAATAAGTAACGAAGAACAGAATTTTTTATATAGTTACATTTACTGTCATGGAATGTTCATAAAGAAAGTTCCTGTTATCACTTAAATGATAGCGATAAACAGTTGTATTTCCCTTATCTTCAAGTTATTAAGACAAGAACGACACAGCTTGTTTTGTCATGTTACAGGGAAACCGAAAACTGCAAATCCCTCCATCCATTGGCGGAGAACTTAGTTACACCGTTACCTCTGACTGTTACAAAGCACTGAAACTGGAGACTCCTTCCAAAAATGCTGAGGACTCCTCACAGAAAACATCCCTCCATCTATTTTCTCTACCGCTTATCCTACTCAGGGTCGTGGGGGAGACTGAAGCCAATCCCAGAGGACTCGAGGCACAAAGCGGGGGACACCCTGGATGGGGTTGCGACCATATTCACACACTATGGACAATTTGGGAATGATAAACGCATGTCTTTGGACTGAGGGAGGAAACTGGAGTACCCAGAGGAAACCCCTGAAGTACGGGGAGAACATGCAAGCTCCGCGCACCCAGGGCGGAAAAGGGATTCGAACCCCCAACCCTGAAGGTGTGAGGCAAACGTGTGAACCATAAATATGCGTGCGTGAGTTGTTACTATAGAAATGATAACATATTAAGAACGAGCAAATTTTTTTAAAGCATCTTGGACATTCGTTTTGAAAAGAGAAACCCTCTGATGTAGGGTTCTGCATAGAGCCTTTATGGGTTCCCCCTCAGTGGGGCAAACCAAGACTTTTTTTCTTCCAAGTTCATAAAAGGCAAAGATTAACACTCATGCTCTTTAGTCAATTAATCTTGATTCTCCTGCACATCATTAACAGGTAATGATGGTTTTAAGCTTTAATTTATCCACAAAGGAAAAGTCAAATAATTTCCCCCTAATATCTCTTCAATCCCAAAGTGTCTTAGTTTTGTGCTCAAGCTATTGGGCTAATGTTACTACCAGGTAATAAAGCCTGAATAATCCCACACTTAGTACTAAACCCTTAGTACTGTGTCAGATTCAGCATCTCAGGCAAAACTGTATATGTTTAATTTACATTATTATGTATAAAAGACACAAACCTCAGACAGTTTTGTCTGATCTCATCACATCCAGGAGCTGTGGTGTTTTCAGGTTACGTGCGTTACTGACATCACAGTTAATGTCAGCTAATGTCAGTTTACTCAGACGACACTGTCAATGTGTCACTTTAACCGAGACGGCAGGAAGAAACCGGGCGTCTGCATTTCGCTCTACAGGTAATGCCAACCTAATATCGACCTCCAAAACTCCAAAGAAATCAGACTTTTCTACATATCCATGCCTCACAACTTCATTGAATTAAAAAACAAAAGTCATAATACATTGTGTGTAAACTGATGTATGCACTGGAAGTATATTAAAAGACAAAGGTGTCTGAATATTTATTTTCCCCACACTGGATACACTTGATAAAGGAACACCTGTAAACCTACTCATTCATGATGTGAAATATTTTTTCCTTCTTTTCCATGATTATGATTGAATCATTTAAGATCAGTTCAATGTGATTTTTGTTCACTCATGGTCTCATGGCGTTATGAAAGAAAGAAGGACTCGGATTGGGAGGTGAACTAACAGACTGCATAGCCTGAAGACCTAATGCTAAGCAATTAATGAATCATTTGGGTTTCTCATAATTCGGCCTTGGTTTCATTAGCCTATAGTTTGTTTGTTTTATATATATTAGTTTATTAAGTACTAGATGTGTTGGGGAATTGAACATGTAAAATTTTAATTATATTCTGCTGAAATGAACGAATCTTTTTTTTTTTTTTTTTTCCTCGAGTCATTTCGTTCATTTTACTGAACGAGATTCAAAGATCCGAGTCAGTAAAATGATCCGAACTTGCCACATTAGCGATCAAGCTAGTCAAAACTACGTCATTTTCCTGCGTGGCGTGCGAGCCACATGTGCGGTACATATTTCATCAATCCGGAAGAGTGAAATACACATTAATGTAAAGAATAATCCAATACAAAGAAATTACATCCGCCTCTCAATGAGCTCTTTTGTGTCTTAAAGCGAGTCCTTCAGATTATGTTTTACTTCTACTTCATACAAGGACGATATGAAACACAATGCCCGCTTTGTTCACCGGCAGCGCCGTGTTTAATAGATTAAACAAAGCAAACAGGAAAACCTAATTACACTCATTATATCATATAATATACTATCGAATTTAAAGAAAGCATCAGCGACATGTTCAGTAGTCTACACGCAGTGAAACATCTATTCACTTGCCTGTAATCTACAGCACAGTGGTTTGGATGGAGCTTCAGAAATGGAGTGTGCTCACCCTGGTGTAGAAGAGACCAGACCACTCAGTCTGTCATTCCTCCTTTCAAATCAAATCCTCTCACCACATGGACAAGGCTGAGTGTGAGAGATTGAGATGCGTCTCACACACGTGAGATGAGGAGAGTGTAGACCTGGAGCAGGCAGATACAGGACCCACCCAGGCGGAACAACAACAACCTGAGTAGATTATTTAACATACCGCTTATTCGTGTCGCTTTTAGATTTGATGTGTTATTAAGTCTGCACTGATGATTTATACTGTAAAGCCTCCCCCTGCTGGACGCATTAGGAACAACAAGGTCGCAAAACTGCCTGCTCCAGATCTTCTAGCTCCAACTCAGGATATTCAGAATATTCCTGATATATCTCCTCCTCTTCCTCCTCGTTCTACTCCATCTTTATCTTCATCTTCTTCTTCTTCTTCTACTGTTTCTGCTTCTGGCGTTGGCAAACAAACAATAGGAGCATTCTCGCCACCTACTGGGCTGGAGTGTGGACCATGCGTGTTGGTGTGTGTGCGTGCGCGTCTTAGTGTGTTGGTGTGTGCGTGCGTGTGTGTCTTAGTGTGTTAGTGTGTGTGTGTTGGTGTGTGTGTGTGTGTGTGTGTGTGTGTGTTTTGTGTGTCTTGGTGTGTTTGTTTGTGTGTGTTGGTGTGTTTGTGTGTGTGTGTGTGCGTGCGTGCGTGCGTGTTTGTTTGTTTGTGTTCATGTGTGTGTTCATGTGTGTGTTGGTGTGTTTGTTGTTTATGTCTTAGATTAGTTTCTGTGTTCAATAAAGTTTGGTCTATTTTTAAACACACGTGTCTTATTTGTTTATCAGTGCCACTGCTTTGAATTGCCGATCCCTCTACATGCTCTTCAAATGCTGTCTGGCTGTATTTAGGGTATCATTTCCGGTGCCCACGAAGTAAATATCTTATGCATAATTAATGAATACTCTTAAGTTCCTGCATTAATTTATCGCTGGACGAATCAGACATACTAAATTAGCCAAATTTCCCCCTTTCGAGCTGATCTGCTAGTCTATCCTGCATATTTAGTGGAGAATACAATAGCTCGATTTAAACAGCTAATTTTCCCTACATGGTATAACATTAAATATCTATTTTTCTTTCCTTTTTTTTATTTACTGTGAATTTACTCGCAAACTTTTTTTTGCAGATGTGCATAAATTGTTGTGTTTAAAAACTGACAATAAGCTACATCTCCATAAAGAATATAATTTATGTCATTTGGATGATGCACTTATCAGACATGCCAAATCTCAGAATTTTAATGGGTGAATAATATATCTACACCTAGAAATGAAAACGGAAGGAAGAAAGAAAGGAATGTTGTTTAATTAAAAAAAAAAAATTGTAACTACTGTTTTGCCTTCCTGACTTTTTAGACTGTCTGTTCGTAAAATAAAATAATATAAATATTCTCTGTCGTTGTTTCCTTGTCTTTGCATCATCAGAGAGAGATGCTAAGTAGTGAAGAAGTGCAATTAAAGAAATGATAAGCGCCCTCTGAGTCAATTACGATGGATGACTAATGGCATAATGGCATAGAGTGATTTGGCTACTAGAGGGAAAGTGTTGCAGAAGTAAATGCATTCATTTACATTTGTAATAGCAGAAAATCTTGTGTCTGTATAATTTAGGGAGGATAATGACCTCTAAAGTCCCCTGAATCTGTGACATCTGCCTGTACCTTGTATAAATGCAGTCAGAACTCCAAAATCACAAAAGATACACAGGGAAATAGGGAAGGTGGATTATGAAGAGAATTTAGACCTTGCAACACATCTATTGGATTTTTTTTCTTCTCGAAATAACGTCTCATAATGTAGGCTATTAACATGAACCAGATGGATGGGTAGGGCTGATGGGGCAGGAACTTCATGGGCTCTCTGAAGCAAAACACATTATGTAATGGCTTTCATCTTCTTGTTCATCAGTCTGTGAATGTAATATTTCATTATGTATCCATCAAAGTAACAGACACAGGACATGGAATATGCTACAGTCATATGGGACTGAATAGGCTTTCTATTTACAAAATTGGACTGGTTCCTGCAAGACTCGTGATTGGAAGCTCATAAGAGTGCCTGAAAATCAACAACACGGTTTGTTAGCCAGACCCTGGGTCTGTCTGTCTTAAAGCACATGTTGTCATAGTAACCGAGAGTATCTTATAGATTAAATTCTTCGCTGGGCTTGACTTAATGAGTGGAATATAGATTTCTGACAAACGTACTGGTTTAGGAATAAACCTACAATTCGAAGGCTCCTTGCTCTCATGGTTATTATGTGATGATATCATGGTATGGTCAGGAATGTGTTTAAAGAGATAGAAAGAATGTATGTAAGTTACAGCATAAAATATCTTGCATAAAGTGTATACTGTAAATACCATTAATAAATAATAATCTCTTATACATAATACTTAAACCAGAGAAAAGTGATAAAACATTATGAATCTATAGTATACAATATAGAATGTCAGGTTTCCTGACCTTCATGTGCTACTAATAAACAATATTAATTGTTGAATAGTGTATTTATTAGTAAATAAACAATGTTTGTTTTTATTTGTTTACGGCTTCCAATAGAAAGATTTCTTTAATGCCCATCATACAGCAGCTAAATAAATAACATTTTTAAGCACAGATTTCTGGCGGCATCTAGTGGTTAAATTGGGTCAATGCAACATTGACAAACATGTGACTAGATCTGTTTCCTCAAGGACTAAACAGAGCTCCAAAACAAAGAACTGCACATTTTTGAACTTTTTCTACTTATTCCTTTTAAAAAAAAACTTAGGCCTGCATAAGATGGTTTGCTGGCCTTAGCTGGTTTAGGCTAGTTTAGCTAATCTCCCAGCTTTATCTAGTTGGTTTTGGCTGCAGTAATTGATTGGCTAATTTGCCACCAAATCTAACAGGAATTAGTTGATATTCTAGCTAGAGCCAGCCTGACCATCTAAAACCAACCTGTTTTGCTAGAACTTGTCTGATGAGCTTGAACCAGGCTGGTCAGCCCATCCAGCTAGAACCAGCATGTCAGGTGTCGAAAGTCCTCTAATACCATCAAATCTGAAATGCCTGCCCAGGCAAAACCTTGACCAGCGAGAAGTAGCTTAGCCTGCTAGAAGTATCCTAGAAAGATAGAACCAGTCTGACAATCTAGAAGTAGCCTGGCCAGCTAGAACCAGCCTGACAGGCCAGACCCAGCCTGACCAGGTAGAAGAAATCAGGCCAGCTAGAACCAGCCTGACAGGCCAGACCCAGCCTGACCAGGTAGAAGAAACCAGGCCAGCTAGAACCAGCCCCACCAGCTAGAAGTAGCCTGACTAGCTAGAACCAGCCTGTAAGAGGATGAACCCACATGGATAGCCTGAAGACAGCAACTGCTAAGAAAAGTTTACACTCAAGTCTCAATGTATGAAAAGTTGATAACTTCAGTCTGATACAATGTGACTTAAAATTAAAACTTTAAGGATGCTCATTTTCATGTTCCTTTCAACACACTCAGTTGTGGAACAGTAATGAGTTATAATCTGTTGTCACCCAGAAGAGGATGGGTTCCCTTTAGAGTCTGGATCCTCTTAAGGGTTTTTTCTGCATGTCCTCTCAGGAAATTGACAATGGCCATTATTAAAATGGCGATATAAATACAATTTAATTGAACTGAATTGAAAAGATATGTTAACTGTAATTAACTGGAAATGCCCAGTCGGAAAAGAGTGCTTCAGATGGGCACAGATGCTGCAGTTTCTGTACAGAACATTATAAATATGGTAAAAAAAAAAAAAAAAAAAAAAAAAAAAAAAAGGCATGTGGAAAAAAAACCTCTCCTTTCCTCATGCTTTTCAGAGCTAATCTTAAACATTTCAACATGCTTTTCTGGGTATCAGTAATATAGTTATACATGCCTGCCCAGATGTTTGGAAAAGCAGAAGATTGCAGGGTTGCCAGATTGCAGTTACATATGCATCTAGCTACTCATTCAGAGTTCCCTTCTGAGTCTGGTTCCTCTCAAGGTTTCTTCCTCTTAACATCTTAGGGAGTTTTTCCTTGCCACCGTCG
>JANDJT010000168.1:10014207-10026606 GCA_024331685.1 Stegophilus panzeri
GTAGCAGAGCTGCCATGCAAGGCGCTAACTTGCCATCGGGAGCAACTTGGGGTTCAGTGTCTTTCCCAAGGACACTTTGGCATGTGGAGTCATGCGGGCCGGGAATTGAACCTCTAACCCTATAATTAGTGGATTAGTGGACAACCCGCTCTACCACCTGAGCCACAGCTGCCCCATATATAATAATAATAATAATAATAATAATAATAATAATAATATATTATTGTATATAATATACAATAATAATATAATTGTCAGAGCTGGTGTTATAGAAAACGAATCAACACCGTATGGACCAATCAGATTCCTGTTATTTGAGTTATCAGTAGTTGACTGAGTATAACAGTAGTTATCATAACCATTATCGCTTTTAGCTTCTTTCATTTCCAAAAGAGTCGCCCAATCTGGCAACCCTGAACATTACGCGGCGGCGCTGTGTTTTTGGCGACCTCTGCAGGCGGAGCGGAGAAGTATAGCAGTACTGCGGAGGACAAACGCAGGCGCAGCTTCAAAAACCCGCAGCAGCAACAGGCACGAGCGGTGTGGAGTGAGGCACGGGGTTTGTCACGCTCATATTACATCACTACAAACTCCAACACTAGAACAGTGCTCTAGAAGAGGGGCAATGAGGAAGGCTGGAGTTGTCTTACACGGTTTTCTTTAATACCCCGTTGATCTCCGGAGTTTTTCAGTGCACGAGACTGTAACTGGCTTCTCCAAACTTTGGAGGTAAGAGCGAACGCCGGAGTCGCGCGCGCGTGTATGCGTTGCTTTAATTCATTGCAGGGAATTAATAAACGCATGAAATTCCATTCAGTGTGTGTGTGTTGCTTGCTAATGAAACCTCTAGATGATTATGCTTTTGGCGATGCAACTTGCAGGATTCTGCTCATGGTGCATGGTGTTTACTTGCATCACGATGCAGCATTTGTGCACAACCAAAATCTCCAGTGATGAATTACCTCTAAATGATCTGTGTTGAATAAACACTCTGAGCTGGTGTTGTTTAATTCAGGGAATCCATCACTCATACCCAGACTTGCAGACACACTGACTTCATGTTGAAACTTGGTTAGTTTTTTATTTATATATTTATACATATATAGCGCTGAGGGCTGTTTTGTATTTTTGTCAATTTTGCTGCCAAAAATCACTGGTTGCACATCTGCCACAGCTTGTGTGGAACCAAAAAATTCACAGAGGTGATGCTGAACTGTGGACCATCTGTGTCTCAAAGCAGAAAAAACCCCCTGCAGCCATCAAGCTATACCCTGGAGCAGTTCAATCTTGGACTCTTCAGACATTACTTTCATTCTGGCACTCGGATAATAGAGCCAAGCAGCTGTGTTGTGTGCTTCCACACCTGTCCTCTTTGGAGTGAGGAAAAAGGACAGATGGATCTGGACTGAGAAGAACTGCGGTGTAGAGTTTCAGTGCACGGACGAGAGGGTCAAGAGAGACTTGTTCTGTTGTGCCTTGATTGTCCTGATCTCATTATAGCGCATCTGGAGTCTCTCACATCCTCCACAGAGCGAGGCACGTCCTCCTTATCATGCTTCCTCACTTTTTAGGGCTGGACAGGCAGGGGTGTGTGGGGGTGTGGGTGTGAATGTATACGCATGAGTGATCAGTAACTTTGAGCAAATCTGATTAAACCAAATGGAACTGCACATTTGCCTAGGTGGTTATTTTCAGCTGTGGTGAAACTGTGGTAAACTGTGATAATGTGGGGGATGCTAACTTCTGCACATTCCGATTCCTGTTGATTTTTTAATATTACCCCCCCATTTAGTGTTACTGACCTGCCTCCATGTCTCATCAGTTCATGAGGTCAACAGCTGGGGTCAAGCCTAAGCCTGACTCTGTTCTTATCTCATCCTTCCAGTGTAACACACCCTCACAATTACTGTACACACACCCTCCTTTCTAAAAACCTCAGCTCTGAGAATCTTCGTTTTCTGCAAATGATATTTTGAACTGTGCTAAACTGTAAGCCTGGGATCCAGATGAAGAAGAAATCTCCCTTTAATGGAGTCTGACCCTTGACCTCAGACTCGGAGTTTTCATAATGATTTATTGAAGCTGTATGTGGCTTATACTGTATACACTGCTATGAAGCCAGTTGGGGTGTGTTGGGGAATATCTGGGTAATAATAAAATGTTCAGAAGCCTTTTAACAATGCGCTTGTATAGTTCTCTATCTGTTTCCAAAATGGCACATTAGCACCAGTTATGTGTTAGACATCACCAGTATATTGCCTTGCATAACTATACTTTCCTGGAACTCCACATTTCCACATTTTCTAGTGTCACAACCTGGAACTGAAATGCACTTAATTGGGATTTATACTGTATGCCATCCACTATATGTTTTGGTGCATGGCTAGGGGGATTTGTCCATTCAGCAGCTAGAGCATTAGTGAGGCCAGGCACTGACGTCATGTGAGAAGGCCTGGCAATTAATTGGCAATACAATTAATCCCAAAAGGGGTTCATTGGGGTTGAAGTCAGGGCTCTGTGCTGACCACTCAAGTTCTTCCACACCAACAGGAATGGCCTTCCCCAAATCACAAAAATGGAAGCATGCAATTGTGTAGAATGTCTAGCCAAAACCATGAAAACCAGCCCAAACCATTATATTTCATAAAATATAACCTAACTTTATAGTTGTCTATTCATTCAGGGAGGTGCTCTTTTGGGATCCACTTAATCCCAGATTTGTTCATCAGTGCCAGATAGTGAAGTGTGATTCACTCCAGAGAGCATGTTTCCACCATTCCAGAGTCCAGTGGAAATTTGCTCCAGCCAACACTTAGTATTGTATTGTGCGTAGTGATCTTAGTCTTGGCCATGGAAACCCATGTCGTAAAGATCTTGTGCTGACCTTGCTTCCAGAGGCAGTTGGGAACTCGGTAGTGAGTGTTGCAACAGAGCGCAGGCAATTTTAGCCTCGACGCTACGTGGACTTGCATGGACAAGCATGGTCTAATGCTTTGTATCTGTTGTTAATCCTAGACGTTTCCACTTCAGAATAATACCGCTTAAGGTTCACCAAGACAGCTCTATCTGGGAAGAAATTTGATGAACTGACTTGGTGCAGCGGTGGCATCCTATGACAGAGTACTGCCGGCGTTTTTCTCTGGAGATTGCATTAAAAAACCCAGCCACTGAGTCACTTTCTGTGGACGGTTTCCTCTAGCCAGAGTCTCAATAGTGCAATATAATAATGGATTTAATTTTGCTAGAGGGGGGCTGTTCAAAGTTCGGACTATTTTCATTTTTTACAACTTTTGGTTGATTGGTAATACTTTTCCAGAACTTTGTCCTGGATTTGTTTTGATATCTCGTTGGGCTTCATGATGCAGTGTGTTTAGGCATGTTCTCGAACAAACTGTGGGAGCTTTCAGGAACAGGTCTACATAAATTGAAATAATGTGACACTTTAATTAAGTTTAAATGTATAATTTCTAATGGCAAATGGTTGCATTGGAACTAATTTAGGAGTTTTACAGCAACTGGTGAACACTTATGCAGTCACAATCAAGATCACAACTATATCTAGTGTGTTGGGAAAATTTGTGAATGAAGAGCCAGTGTCTTTCTGATATTGAAATTCTACCCCTCTTGTCATTTAGTTTTATTTGTTAGACTGTATTGTTAGATTTTTCCACAGATTTGAGTGTAGTAATGACACTCTTTGGAACAATGAAGTTCTCGTTTCTCAGTTAATTTCACCGACTCACCCATGCTCACTATCTGGTCCAGGAGGGAGAATGAGACAGAAAGGAAAATAAATCTATCTCAGAAACCTGTAATACTGGGAGTCTCGTACACACACTGAGACAGACAGACCGATAGAGTCTGTTAACAAAGGAGAGAAATGACTGCAAGCTTAATCGCACAGATTGACTGTGGTTGCAGAACATGATTTAGTGAGTCTTCGAAAGACTGGAGATGTAGTCAAATGAGTGTTCTTGCAGTCGATTGGTTAGTTTCTCAGGGAGAAAACAAGACTCGGACATATAGTAGCCTGACAAATTAAAGGAATAACTGTTTTTTTTTTTTCACAGTTGTACTGTGAGAGACCTTTTACTGGCTTCTGTTGTAGAAAGAGGTGTCACTGCAAATCAATACAATGTGAATATGAGCGATCACCTTTATATTATGGTGAAATAGTTCTCTCCAGGTGGGAGTGGTCTCTTCCAGGGTGACTCCACCCCCATCCACAGGGCATGAAGGCTCAGTGAATGGTTTTGATAAGGAGGAAAACGATGTAAATCATGTGCTTTGTCCTTCACACAGACCAGATCTCAACCCAATTCAACACCTGTGGGAGATTTTGGAGCGAAGTGTTAGACAGTGCTCTCCACCAACACCACCACTGCCACCGTAAAAACATCAATTGAGGGACTATATATAGGGAATCTTTTGGATGAATGGTGTTCATCCTCCGGTATATTACAGAGCCTTGTGGAATTGATGCCAAGGCACAAGCTGTTCTGATGGCTCATGCTGGTTCAATCCTTTCTAAGACAACTGATGTTGATTTTCTTTCCTTAAATTTGTATGTAGTCTATTCGCAACCAAGTCACCTTTTCAATCCTGTAATAGAAATTGTCATTCAGATTGGTGGGAACTTTCGAAGGCATCATACATCATACGCCAGATCAGATTCATCCTACGTCATAGTACTTGAATGTAGTACAGCCAAAGACACACCCCAGATTTCCTCTACGAGTTAAAAGAGAGTCTGAGGCATCGTAACAGAGAAGCATTTCCACTGTTTCAACTGTCTGAGGCAGATTATCGCAAGTTATCTGGATCAGAAATGCACACAGAAGCCTGCAGACAGCTTGTGCACTCACTCTGCTGACCTGCACAAGTGGCTTGCTGATTGATTATAAAACAGAGAAGCCTTCTCCTTCAATAAGACCTTGTGTTTTCGATATTTTTGGCACTGTAGTGCTTTATAAATCAATGCAGTCAAACTGTGGGACTGGGCAGTTGAGTTGGAGATTCACAAACACAGCACTGCGGGATAGCAGTGAAGCACAAAACAGCTGATGTTAGCAAGCTAAAAGACAAAAGAGTGTGGTGTTGCTCTTTCATTTGTTACTGGAAGGAGGTCCAAACTTTGGTCCAAAACGTTTCTGTTCAGCAAATAACAATAATTTGTGCACGGGCAGTAATTAGAAGTCATACATGATGATGTTTAAAGTTTTTCTTCATGATCAAAAAGAGCTTTTGACTGACTGGGGTGCCAAAACTTTTATATGTGTCGCGCTTTTCTCAAACATTGCACATGAATGTCATCCATCATGATTTTCTCAATAGTTTTTATTTGATTGTATTTGATTTGAACATGAATGACATCTATTCACGTGCCATGATTTGCTTGTATTTTATTCTTTTTTGTGCATGCATGTGATCTGTTCATGCCATCATTTTCTCAACATTTTTATTTTATTTTATTTTTCTGGCATCGATATCTCCTATGCCATCGTTTCCTCAACAAATAGTTGATATAAATTGTACAGCGGTTTATTATGGGGGAAATGCTATTTAACATGATAGTCAGCCTGCTGCTTAAAAAAAAATGAATCTCAGAATAACTTCCCGCATCCCTGCACCCAACTGATTGTACTATAGATAGAAAATAACAATGACACAACTCTGAGAGGTCAGGGTCTCCCTGATCAGCAGGGTGAAATCATGACCTTAGTGCTAATGAGACACTAGATATGGATGAGCAGAGCTGAGCATGACATTCCACTGGGGAAATTAAAGCATAGTGCAGTCAAGGCATGTAAGGTCACTTTACATGTGATCCTGATGACACATCTGCTATCCTGATGTCTTCTCAAAGCTGCTGTTGATTAGCTATTGCTTGTCATCTTCTGAAAAGGATGCTGATGATTCAGAAAAGCGATTATAGAAAAGAGTATGCCTCAGCGACTGACTGAATCACCTCGGGGGAAAAAATTCCAGGATCGGCTAACATGTACACGCAGCAGGATTCTGTTTAATCTTACCAAACCACAAAAATGCCTGGCATTCTATGTGTTTAAAGCATCGTCTTCACTAAGCCTAGAGCATTGTGAGTCAGATCTCGTTTAATATATTACAACGGAGTACACATGCACAGAGATCAAGATGAACATGCAAATCTTGTCACAGGCTATGTTTAGGATTCCGTCCTTCCTGGTCCTCTGAACGGAGACACGGATTTATCTCTGGCACCATCACAGTCAAAACACAGGAAGCCGGATTCAACCTGTGACCCTTGTTGAAGAGACTAGTAAACAGGAAACGGTCGGTTCCACTGCTGAGTACGCTGAATGCGTTTCAGGATGATGCCCTGTCGTTTTATAGCTGGTGTGTTCTCTTTTGAACACTTCAGCATGTGCTGTGAAGTGGATTTTTTTTATTATTCAATAACAGAACATTTTATTCCCCCGCAATTTGCCATGTCGTAATTTTTATCCTCTTATAGTTGCATTTTTAATGTTGTGAGATCTCCTGATACAGATTAGTTCTTGTGATAATATGTTATTATAGTCCCTCGAGGATTTTGTGATTTTGCGATTGCAGGAATGAACGCGAAATCAATGAAACACTGCAGTATTCGCAGGAGCATGCAATTTTTCAAAATTACTGCAGATTTTCCGCAGATTTGGGCCAAGACGCGTCACGTGACGTCATTACGACGCGCATAAGCCAAAGCCCTTTTTGATTCACATGTGTCAAACATGGGTTCAGCTATAAGGCCAACAAACATCACTGTGAAAGACTGTGCAAAACAATTTCGTGGAATTGCAAAAAAACTCAAGCATCTTGGAAATCCTGTACGTACTGGTTATAGCAGCTATAAACAGCCACTTCCTCACCAGGCTCTCTTGAAATTAAACAGACAAAAAATTCAGCTTGGTGTGTTACTGAGAAAACCACGAAGTGTGCCATCTTCCCATGGCAGAAACCTTAAAAAAAACCACTTCTGACATTGGAGACTTCTTCCAAACAATGCTGAATAAATCTAAAATACATCTAAATAAAAAGTTGGACCACTAGTTAATTTCAAATAGCATTTTGTTTGAAAAAAACCCCAAAACTTACATTTGCATTTCTAGTTTAATGATTGGCTGGGTCACAGGAAGTGAAAGTGTTCGAACATAACATAACAGACAAAGAGGCATTTCTGTCAGCCTCTCTTGCGATCTGCCACTGTTTCTCCATCTCGCTCTCAACATTTTCGCTTTGTGCACATTTTTAGCCTTCCTCTTTTACTCCAGCACTCTTTTACCGTATGTCTTTCTTGAGTATCTTTTGGAAAATGAATAGTAGATATGCTGGAGGAATGCAGTAAAGTTTCACATTCTACAGTGCACCCTTTTGAATGTCCCGTTCCCATCACTCTCATGTTTTCACACACATACACAACATCCGGTATTTGTTATGCCCTCGAATCTGCAAGCAGCAGGACACAGAACAGGAAGCAAAAACGAACAGAAAAATTACGCCCAAGCTAGCACTTCTCACATGACAAAATACATGTTTCTATCTGCGTTGTCAGGACTTTTGTTGATTGCTGCTGCGAAATCATCATCCGATGGAATAAATGCCTATCCTCGCTCACACATATATGCATGCACTAACACATCTGTATGCAGCTGCATGCTGAGTCAACCTCTTTCTCCGGGGAACGGGTGTAATCTGGGAAAGCCAGCACCTCTGTGTTCATGAGATATATTGCAGAGAGAGGCGTAGAAAGCCCCCAAGCACTTGCGTGCACACACACACACACACACACAAACAAACACACTGTAAGACTAAAATACCTCCCCTCAAATGCATAAATGTTCAGAGGTCCAGATCAGTTTTAAACAGGAAGCTCACACATAGAGAGGGTTTTAATACATGCTGTTGCAGTAATCTACACACACACACACACACACACACACACACTGAAGGATGAACATGTTCTGTCCACTGTGTTCTTCAAGTATCCCTGAATGTGCAAATTTAAAGCATTAAACTTAATCCCAAATAGCTAGCCGACCCACTGGGCATGACCAAAAGTCATTCATTCAAGAGTCAGAATGAAGGTTTCCTGCTGCATGTGCAATATTAAAGTCCATGGGAACTCTGTACAAGCTTCTAAATAAGTTTTTATGGCGTTATTATAGACGCCTTTTCAATGCCAATTAGAGACTCATTTCACACATACAGTATACTACAGTTCAATCAACATTACAAATGTCAGCAAGTACAAATACTTTATATTCACCATGAAAGAAGCACAATTTCACACACTGGCTGCAATGAAAATAATCAACGTAGCTATAAATAAACTGTTGGGGGGGCAGCGTGCCTTAGTGGTTAGCGTGTTTGCATCACACGTCTGTGGCTGGGGGCTTGAATGTGTGCACTGACTTTGCATGCTCTCCTTGTGCTTTGGGGGTTTCCACCGGGTACTCCAGTTTCATCCCCCAGTCCAAAGACATGCATTGTAGGTAGGAGGTTAGGGGGATCATGGCAGCAGGCTGAGCCTTCATCCCTGGCCACAGATTTCAGCTCCTCCCTGGATGTTCCCAAGCAAACACTGAGATGTAATCTCTCCAGCAGGTCCTAGATCTGCCCTGGTATCTTGGGTCCAGTGGAACAGACCTGACACAGCTCTAGCAGAAGCTGGACCAGGGGGCATTCTTGTAAGGTGCTCAAACCACCTCAGCTAGATCCTCTCCATTTGGAAGAGCAGCAGCTTTACTCCAAGTTATTCTCACTTATTCTTGTGCTCCTCACCTTATCCCAGAGGGCAAACTCGGCAACCCTGCAGAAGACCCTCATTTCTGCCTCTTCTTGCGACTATTTTTTTCCGTCACTACCCACAGCTCGTGACCACATGTCGAAGAATGGGGTGTAGCTTGAGCAGTAAACAGAAAGATGCCAGGTGCGTGAAGGGAGTGACCAATTCTTTTCTGTAAAGTGTGGAGCATCCCAAACCACGTCAACTGGCTCTTCTTGATACAGAGGAGCATCAACGAGGCTGCTGAACTCTTCACACTATCATGGAGAGTAAACTCAGTAACCCTGCAGAGGAGCCTCATTTCTGCCTCTACTTATGACCTTGTTCTTTCAGTCACAATCCACAGTTCATGCCCTCACCATGAGGTGAGGACATGGATGTAGATACGACTAGTCAACAGAAAGCTTTGTCTGCAAACTGAGCTCCTGCCTCACCACCACAGACTGTAAGTGTTGTGTGGGGAGTGTAATTTGGAAACTGTGGGTCTTTCTTCTAAAGTACCCAAACAAAATCAACTCTCTCCTCTCGATTTGAAGAGCATCACAGGCTTGGACTTAGAGGTGCTGACTAGCTCCCTGTACCATACACCTGTCCAACCTTGGCCATGTCTTGATGAAAACCACAAACAGGACCGAAAACAAGACACCTTTGACGGAGTCCGACACCCACGCTAAACTTTTAAGAATTTCAAATTGACCTCAAATATGTAGACACTAGGGATGCACCGAAATGAAAATTCTTGGCCGAAGCCGAATATGATGAAAAGCTTGGCCAAAGGCCGAATACCGAACACGTTTTTTTGCGTTTTTTACATTTATTTTGCCATGTTTTTCACCATTGCATAAATTAAATAGTCAAAATGTGCTTTTTACTATTTTGTCTTACTTTTCAAAGAAAAAATCATTTACAAAAACTAAAATTTCAAAATATTTATTTAACACTGAACATTTTTTTTCATTCCAGCAGGCATAGGCTACCAACAAGTCACAATATAACTTTAAATAAATAAATTAGTAAAATAAAAATATTTTTATGTGGTCATCGTTGAGCCCCCCTTGAATAGACTGTGTTAGGCCTATAACTGACTGCTGAAAGAATGTAACACTCTGTAGCCTACAACAAAAAAGTGCATTAAAAAGTGCATTGACAAGAGTGCAAAAAACGGTTATATTCGGTTATATACGGCTGATTATATTGGGGGTATATACCGCTCGCGTCCCTTTATACCTCGCGGAGTATTGTGGTAGATATAGTATAGTTAGATACATAGTTAATGATATGTTCCTTGATAGATTTAGTTAGTTTAAACTATAGATTAGTTCATTTAGTCCCCACTGGTTTTTCCGCTCCCAGTCCATAGTACTAGTTCATGTTTCTTGTTTTGTGTTTTGACCCTGTTTTCTGTGACCGCGACTTTAATTCCTGCTTTGCCCCGTTTATGCCTGTTTGCCGATCGCCCAACCCTTTGCCTGTCTTGACTACGTTTTTTTGGATTACGATTTGGATTTGTCTGCCTGCCCTGCTTCCGTACTCTACTCCCTTACGTCTTGCGACGTGACAGAATACTCCGCGAGGTGTACGGGGATGCGAGCGGTATATATCCCAAATATAATCAGCGCTAAGCGCTGGCAGCTGAAAACAATAAAGCCACACCCCCGAACAACAACCAATGACAAAACAAACGCACGTGTCCACAGTAAACAATGTCACGGTTGTCAACATCCGAAGAGCATGCGCTCGCTGAGCACTCGTGCACATAGCTCGTGCATGCGCGCGCCCCCTCATCTCTCCGAGCGCCGAGATCGTGACATTCGCGCGTCTCACTCTGGTTGCTAGGCTATTTGGTCGCGTCATCAAACACATTGTTCGGTCAAATTTATTCGGCTTTTTCACCTATTCGGCCGAACACCGAAGGTTCTTTTTTTTTTTGCTATTTCTGGACGAATAATTTCGGTTGCCGAACATTCGATGCATCCCTAGCAAGCACAGCTGATTTTTAAACGTGATCGAGCTCTCCCTTTTTTTTTTTTTTTTTTTTTTAGAGGCAGCTAACTCCAGCTACCTAGCTAAAACTAGCATAGAGAACAAAACTATTATTCCTGGTCATTTCCTTAGACAGTTTTTTTATCCATTCAGCATTCTCCATGTATTTATATCTAATCTGTGTATTTTGTTCTCCAGTCTGTTGGTGCAAATCATATAGTGTTAATCCATAGAGGATTTCGCTGAGTTTTTGTGCGATTGTTGCAGCCAAAAATGTTTGATTTTGCAATTTGAGGTTTTTTTGCGGAAAACTACTTGAATTGGCAAAATTGCAATTGCACGTAATTGTTTTGCATGGCCTTTCGCAGTGATGTTTGTTGGTAAATGAGACATTTTAGCTGTACTCGTGTTCGACGCACGTGAATCGAGGGATTTGACCCAATGCGCGTTGGGATGACGTCATATGACGTGTCTTGGCCCAAATATGCGGAAAATCTGCGTTAATTTTGAAAAATTGCAAGCTCCTCAAAATATTGTGGAGTTTGTTTGATTTTGCGAAAATTTCTGGGACCGCAAAATCACAGAGGGACTGTAGTGTTAGCAGACCAGCTACCACCCACAACAAGGGATAAAAAAAAAAAAAATTAAAAAAAAAAAAGACAGATCAGACAAACACAGGGAATTTTTTCACCAACACCTCTCCTTTTCCCAACTTGGTAATGACAAAGTGTACCATGTGAATTAATCAGATATTATTCACTAGCTTCCCACCAAATCAGATAATGACTTAAATGTTCAGCGAGAACAAAGATAAAAATAAATCTCACATTACAACATGAGACTCGTTCACTCTCTCAGTCGCCTGTGCTTTATTTGTACTTCATCTCTTCTGACTGGCTGCACCTCCTGCCAATTATGGCGCAGTCCGACTTCTTTCATGCTTAAAGATGGTGTGTGATTATGTTTGATGTATCTGAGCTGGCATAATATACAAATTCCCTACCATTATGGAGCAGAGACCCCTAATAGAGTGCTGCCTGCAAATTACTACTGCAACACAGAGCAGCGTAAAGAACATCATATTATACAGTATTTTCTAGCCTAATTCAATAATGTTTAATATCCAGTGCACAGTAGCTTTAACCAAATGCCTACCACCATCACAGGTGCAGACCAATCAGTCACTCACCTATAGACCTGTAGATTTAACCTCTTCCTGTATTCTAACTGTTTCACTTCCATTGCACTGTTTGTTTTAAAAGAGGCTCCAATTCCTAATTTAAATCCTCAATTTACGAAATGTTTAAGTGTCTTGAAAAAATGTCACGAGCAAAAACGCACCAAGAGGCTGCTTTACAATGATGCTTCATGTGATATAATGGCCACAAAGCCTGCATATAGATGGGAAATTCCCACTTTTTAGAAAAATGTTCTCTCATCTGTTTAATTGGGTTCTCTTTATCTACTTTCAGGTCTGCCTTGAAAACCTCATCAGATTTTAGATCAGGGTTTTAGATTAGGGTCTTGGCAATCTTCTTATAGCCTAGGCCATCTTTATGTAGAGCAACAATTCTTTTTTTTCAGATCCTCAGAGAGTTCTTTGCCATGAGATG
>JANDJT010000168.1:10045539-10064312 GCA_024331685.1 Stegophilus panzeri
GTGTGTGTGTGTGTGTGTGTGTGTGTGTGTGTGTGTGTGTGTGTGTGTGTGTGTGTGTGTGTGTGTGTGTGTTGAAGCAGCAGGAGCTGGATTGATTTTTGCAGTGTGTGTATGTGTGTCTGTGGGTTGAAGGGCAGAGGATGTCTCCCATAGAGCCTCATTCACAAAGCCTTACTGTGGCTTACACATCCCATCCAGCTTCTGGAACAATGAAACAATGCAGCCATATTAGTAGTGCATATTACTGTGAGAGAGAGAGAGAGAGAGATATCTTGATCTTTCCATGAGTCTAACTTTATCTATTTTCCCAATTCTTCCTTCCTCTGCATCAGTGTCTCCCTCCTCCTGTTGTTCTGCCCGCCAGGATAATACCTCAACACCCACACGCTGTCTCTCTCTCTCTTTCTCTCTCTCTCGCTCTCTCTCTCTCTCTCTCTCTCTCTCACTCCTGCTATTTCTCTACACAACCTAAATGTTTCCAGTTTATACTATTTGGTGTATTTCTTGCTGAAGTCCTTCCTTCTCTGTGAATCATTTCTTTTGGAAAACTCCTCTTTCATTTGAGCTACCCCGTTTCCTCCTTACATCTTTACACTAAATCTCTAATCTCATCTCTTCCATCTCACCCCATCTGTATCTTGGATATAAATCAGCGGTTTTCTCCAAAAACCTATTTTCTGTGCTAGCCGTGCACCTCCACCCACCACAAACCCTGATCAGGATAAAGCGCTTACCAAAAAACGAATGCAAGGAATTGTTGTCACATAACTCATGCAGAAGATCTATTTCTTTCTTTGTAGAAACTGTTGCAGCTGCAGAACTTTAACACCCTCATGGCAGTGGTTGGAGGCCTCAGTAACAGCTCCATCTCCAGGCTCAAGGAGACACAGGCCCACATCAGTAACGACACCAATAAGGTGCTACACACATCTTCACTGTACTCATTATTATCATACTCATCATAACATATCATAACACAATAGTCAGTTACTACACTCCTACTATCTTACTAGGAGTACTGAGGAAATATTATCCATATACACACAGCTGTAAAAATGTTCCTCATGTGTTCTCTTGATTATTCTTAGCTTCATAATGTTTTTTATTTTATTTGTCAGATTCTATGTAGATCCTTTACACCCCCACCCCCCTGCCAAGAGAGACAAACTAAAGAATCCTTAAGAGTGCTAGAGGAAACTTCCTTCCTTTCCTTGTTCCTTCCATTGTTTTTTCCATGTTTTTCATTCCTTCCCTAATTTCTTTATTCTCTCCACTGTTCCTGTCTTCTTTTTTCAACCCTTAGTTTCCTTCTCTCTTTCCTTCATTCCTTCTCTCCTTTGTTCTGCCATCTTTCAAGGTCTTGTCTTTCTCTGTCATATTTCCTTCCTTCTTTCGTCCCTCCCTACTTTTCTTGTTCCTTCCATTGGATTTTCCGTCCTCCTTCCTTCTTTCCTTCCTTCCTCCTTCCCTCCTTCCATAATTTCCTCAATCTCCCCAATGTTCCCATCTTCCTTCTTTCCTTCCTTTTAAATTCTTCTTTCATTCTTTCCTTTTTTTCATTCTAATATTATTTTTAGTTCTTACTTTTTTCCAACCATTTCATTTCCTTTCTTCCTTCATCCCCTCTCTCCTTCTTTGTTCTGATTTGTATCTTTCAATATCTTGCCTTTCTCTGTCATATTTCCTTCCTTCCTTCATCCCCTCATTCTCCCCTCCCCCCCATTCTTCCTTTCTGTCCCTCATTTTTGATTTGTAATATGTCATGATTTTCATAATTTGTGTCTCCTTCCTTACTTCCCTGATGCTCCAGATCTTTAACAGTCTGCTGGATCTGGTGACATCGTGTGGGAACTACAGTCAATACCGGCGGCGCTTCTCGGAGTGTTCAGGTTTCCGGTTCCCAATCCTGGGCGTTCATCTGAAGGATCTGATTGCGGTGCATGTGGCTCTATCAGATTGGACTGATGATGAGAAAACGCGTGTGAATCTGACCAAGACCCAACAGCTCTACTCCATACTGCATGAGCTGGCACTGGTCCAGACTACGCCGCCCAACATAGACGCCAACCCCGACCTGCTTAACCTTCTCACGGTGAGACTGTAACTGTGTATGTGTGTCTTTATTTGTTTGTGTTTTCAAAGTAATTAGATTGCACTCGATAACTACAAAAACTACATAAAGTAAGCGACAATGTTACCATTTTCCGATTCTCCACTTGTTTGTTGCGTATGCCTGTCTGCATTGCAGCAAATACTCTGTTTCAATTTGTTGCAATTTAGGATTGTATGAATGTTTGTATCTCTGTGTTGGTTTTGGATTACTCTACAGATGGTTGCCACAGATGCTTTGGTAATACTGTGTGTTCATCTACGTGTGTAGTTGTTTATGTGTGAATGAATGTTTTGTCTGTGTGTATGTTTTAGTAACCACACAGCTAGCCTTGTCAATTCCTCTGCATATGTTACCAACATATATTAAATGTTCATACATAGGAAAGTGCTTTGTGTACACGAGCCATCTGGATATTAGGAATGCTGAGAGAATAAAATAGACTGGGAATACAGTAGTACCCATTAGGGCTGGGGAATATGAACATACTGGTATTGTGATAAATTATGCCATGATACACTTTTCTGAGATATTGTTGGTATTGTGCTATGTTTTAATGGAGTTTGAATGTGTTAGTATTATTAATATATGACACACATACTGCATTAAAAGGTTTTGAATTAGAACAGTTAGAAATCATTTTGATTGTTTGCTTTTCAGCTAGGTAAGAATTAACAGAATAGTTTGGCCAAAGATCTAAACAATTTTGGAGCTACTGAAGTTACAAATCTAATATAGCTAACATGGACTAAACATCTACAGTATTTCACCTCAGAAGTCTAAAAAGATTTTCCATGAATATGTGCTACATATAAACCACATTCAGTTTTTTAGTAACACAACAAAGTTACTGTTGTGACAGTGTGATTTAACATAGTTTATACCACATTGCTGGTAAATTCTCAAATCTGATTGGTCAGAAGGTGTGCATTATTTTTGTATAACCACATCGTTCATGGCTCGTTCTAATGTGTTGTTGGTTCAAGAGTAACAACTCGTTCACAACAAAATTGTTTGTTGGATGCTTAGCCTACACTGTTTAAAATGTTTATAATAATTATTGATGTGGTGAAGTTTTCTGCAAGGAGACATTTACCATTTGTCAGATGTCACATGTAAAGCTGTATCTTTTAAGTTTTCCAACACGGAAATGCTTCTGGATGGAGGACTTTCTCAGCAACATGACAAGGGGCATATATTGTCTTATAAACTTCAGGAGTGAGAATGGTTGATGAGGGAACTGAGGAGTGAACTAGCTTGTTTCTTGGACATTCCACAGCAATAAATATAACTATAAATGGATACAAAATACAGTGTGGTGTTCTTGAATAAATGAAAAATTGTAATCAATGGCAGCTTGCTATGGTATACGAGCGATAAAAAACTTTGAGATAGCCTGTTATTAGAAAATTTGAGGTGGGCAACATTACACCACCCTCATATCGTATTAATTTCCTATAACAGCACATCTTGCTCTGTTTTCTTCATTACATACAGTATGTTGTAAGTATGTAGCTGAATATTGTAAAGTTGTACGGATGGACATAGTGGACAACTAGAACCATCAGGAAAACTTTAGCCCTCTACTGCATGAATTATTACATTCTCATTAAAAAAATTGGGGGGGGGGGGCATTTTTTTTTAAATTGTTGCCATATGGCAACATATGCCACACAAGAATTTGCAATGGTGGAAAGTATCATATAGTCAAAAATAACACTAAATGTATGAGATTAAAATTTTCCAGACTATAAGTTGCAGAGTTGTTTTGCTACCTAGAAAACATGTAAAAGTTACATTTTCTAAAAAGGAATTCCAGTTGTAAAATGGATTTACTCAATCATACAAAACTTAGATCCAAACATGTTTTGGGTGAGGTATCTTTTTAATTCTTTCCCTTGAATTCTTAATTTTCTCTTGAAACTTAGAAAATAAGGTGAAATTGCAAAATGTCTGAAATTACAACAGTTTTTCTTACTTTGAATGTGAAAAAATGTAAATGTCCTATTAGAGAAGCCTAGTGTCTTTTCAGTTCATGAATGCACATACCACAGTTCCGTTATCGCATGTTTTTGCTGTATGGCAACAATGACATTTTACCATTTAACAAAATACTCAAAATAAATAAACTTGTTTGAATGACAAAAAAAAAAATGTTAACTTATCTTACATTTTTTCCTTTAACCAGTTTTGCCTAAATATTGAAAAATCAATCAAATTTTGAGAGCCCTCCGATGATGTCCCTAACCATGCCATGTGATTGCAGAAAAGGAAGTGCAAACAGTACTTCCTGGTTATCTAAAATGGCTTTTTTTTTGTTATGTCAAAGTTAAAGCCAGCTTTTGAAGTTACAGGAAAATAGTTGTTTGTATTATTTCCTACAAAAAAAAAAGGAGATAAATTAACTTGTTGCCATATGGCAACACCATGCAGTAAAGGGTTAAAGCAGTTTGGTGTTACTCCACCCCTGCTACCTAAAGTTTGAAGGTGAAATTCTACTAAAAAGGTTATTTAGAGATTAATATAGTTCTAGATTTATATAAATACTGACTCATCCAATTTTACAATTTGTTTTATTTTTAAATCTGACTACGAATCTTTCTTGTGCCATATGAGACAAGAAAAATAACTATATTTGGGGTAAGTGAGATGTATACCGTCCTTTTAAGCCTTGTTATTGACTGTTCACTTTTTAAATAAACTCCACAATTTAAGCACCACACCATTACTTTAGCATTTCTAACTAAAGAATTCTGGCAGCCCTGAATTTTGAGAAAAGCTTTTTTATTTTAACGGATAATGAATGAATCATTCCTTTCATGTTGCAGGTGTTTATTGATGATACTGGTGCCAGCTCTTTGAATGGAAAGGGTATAAAGCACTCATTCTGAATGCTAATCAATTTGTTTTCTTTTATTGGTGAAGCACAAAAAAGAAACGACTTGTGTGTGTCTGTAAGGATTGAGATTTCCTTCTGTACAGAGTAAGGTGGTGTAGCGGGAGTGTGAGTTTGAGGATAAAAAAACAGAGCACATGGAAAGTTCACCGATCTGAAATGGCACCTTTTCACCCTAGCATATTTCTTGACCATGTTTTTTTGTACATTTTCCCCATTATTGAGCAATCAACATCCTTCATGGGAGGAGTGTAGTGTAACTATATGAGCAAAAATTCTGGGAATTAGGACTAGAGCAGGTCAGAGAAAGAAGCATTTCAGTCCTCCCGCTTGTGTTTAAAGGATTTCAGATGTTCAGAATTCGCACTTACACACTCGCGCACACTCGGCAGCATACCTTACATCAGCATGCTCAGGAATTCTCCCTGGAAGGAAATGGTGTATACACAGTGGAGCATTTGTGCACCGAGCCTACTGAGACCCTGACAAAGTGAGTGTTACTAGGGGGGAAAAGCCTGAACACACATTCACTCACACACACACACACACACACACACACAAAACCTAGTACTAAGGTAATGGCTATGACTTATGAAGCCTGTGTAGACATTCATTCATTTCACTCCCATTAACCTTTATTCGACAGCGTACACATTCTTCAGACTGACTTTTGCATAAAATAATGATTCTCAAGACACCTACCTGGTCATCTGCCTTCTCCGGCACATCGATGTGGTCTTGAAATTCACGTTCTACCCAAACTGGACACTATGAGACTCTGTGAGACTGTGATGAATACAAATGTATAATATTGAATGATACTGGCAATTAGAGGGATCTGCTTTGGTATGTGGCATATATATATATATATTTGAGATACACAATATATAGACAATATTTAGGTTTGCTAACAGTGCCAGAAAAACAGTTGTACCACATTTAAGAAGCTAAAATGAAATATTTATCAATGATCGTATTGAGCGTATTAATATAAACATTGAATTAGGGCCAGAACTACCGTCAGACCTGATGTCTCACATCAGCTGTATCCTTATATGGGACTAATATTTTTGTGAACAAATACCCACATTTTAAGCGCAGGTGGTACTTGGTGCAGATGTTATTGTTCATCTGTCAGATAAATTATCTGTTCGAGTCCAAAATGTTCTTTATCGAATGCAACAGCACATTTTGTCTCAGTGGGGTTATTAGATTTAGTGAATCACACCATGTACTGACATGTCTCACAAATCTAATCTGAGGGTCGTAGGATAGATTATAGACTTATTAAGCATTAAGGAACAGTTTTGATTGGATTTGTTTTGTCTTTCTGGAGAAAGTGAGGATTATGGAGCCACATGTACTGCTTGTGTTGACCTGTATAAATAAAATTTCCCTGATTGTATAGGATATGACGTAGTATATATTGTGTGTGTATACGTGTGTGTTTGGATAGGTATCACTGGACCAGTATCATACAGAAGACGAGATATACCAGCTCTCACTACAAAGGGAACCTCGATGCTCCAAACCAGCTGTGAGTTATGGATAGAGCAACTGTCCTGCTGTTAATTTCCACCATTTCTCTTCCCCATTTTTCATAACTATTATGTTAATGTGATTGTTTATTTTATTTATTTATTTATTTTTTAAACTCTCCGATCAGAACTCAAACCCCACCCCCAGCCTTGCAACTAAGCGACTGTCGATGGTTGATGAGTGGGCAGCATCGGTGAAGCCTAAAGCAGATCCTGCTATCATCACCAAACACATTGAGAAGATGGTTGAAGTATGAATTAATAAATTTTTTAGTTTTGTTGATATGAATATGTCTACTTTAATACACTCCTTTATTCGTACAGTGAAACGAAACATATACCATTTACATAGGATGACAATAAAAATGGCCTAAGAACATCTCTGTAACTTTAATCTCATTTATACCACAGCAATGTTGAATTCTCGATTCTGATTGGTTGACAGACGTTCTGAGGTGTGCAATTATTTTTCAGTAAATGCACAGCTAAAGTAGTTCCAGTCAAGTCTTGACCACATTACAGTTCCATATCACTTCGCCAAGTGAACTGAAATAATGGAAACGTTAGCCTATTGTCCACCACAGCATACAGATCTAATAACAAACAAAATGACAGAAAATTTTGATTTTGATAATGTGGCCACTGCAAGAAAGAAGAAAGAGAGCATGAGAGAGCACATGTGATAAGCCAGTGAATGAAGTTTCAATATTTATTTATTTATTCGTTGTATTTTCTGCGGTAAAAAAAAGTGAACAAGTAGGCTTATCGATATGAATTTATTTATTTGTTCTATATTTATATTATCAGCATGAAACGAAGAAAAAGCCTGCGAACTCTCTCTCTCATACTCTCTCTCTCTCTCTCTCTCTCTCTCTCTCTCCAATAACTGCATATCAATGGCTCAAGCCTCCATTACTAGTTCTTAAATTAAGTTTTAATTAATTAGCAACGGAGGCTTGAGATGTGTAATAAATTAGTTCCACACCCAAGAACGTTTTAAGGACAAAAACCTGACCAATGTCTTGAAATAAAACATCAAACAATATCTTGAGGCATGGAATAATTGACTCTGGTCCTTGGAGTGTGCATTATTTTCTAATCTTTCAGTGGCCCGTCGTCAATTATTCCTTACTTAAATGGCAGGATCTATAGATAAATATGGCATATGGAGGCGCTATATCCTCCATCCATCCCAAATCGCCTCGTATTACTAACATTAACTAATTACGCTGGTTTGCCAGCTAACTGCCAGGAAACTAGCTAGCATCTATCACAGGTAAGATTGTTTTCCATATCAGAGATTCAAGTCGTATCTTAATATTTAACACCATCCAAACTTGTTGAAATTTACTGTTACTACCAAAACTACTGTATTTCTCAGTCACATGTTTCCAGATTCTGAGTACTGAAATCACAATGTGGTTATATGAAACATAGAATTTCTTAATACTATCTCATAAAAAAAAATCAGATTCCAGGAGCATTACATAAAATTAACATTTGTTTTTGCAATGTTAGTACTGATTATTAATCTATGTAATTGCAATGAAGCATCCAAAAGATGTTTTTTAATAATTACCACCATTATGCAGATTTGAGTAAGTAAGTTTTATGTAATATGGAAGCACTGGTGTTCCCAGCTAGGAGTTGTATTTAACATTTTTCTTTTCATCCTTGTCAAAAAAAAAAAAAAAAAAAAAAAATTCGTATCGAATCAAATCATCATCTGACATGAAAAGCATGACTGTTGACGTTTATAACGAATAATCTGTCTCGTTTCCACGGCTGCAGTCTGTCTTCAAGAATTTCGACACAGATGGAGATGGCTATATTTCCCGCGAGGAGTTTGAGAGCATCAGGAATAATTTCCCCTATCTCAGCAAGTTTGGAGAGCTTGATACAAACCAGTGAGTGTGGAAACACTGACCTTTACGCTGAAGTGCTGACATTTATGCTACTTTTACGTTCAAGTACCATTACAACTCTTGGCTTGTTGTGTCAGTGGGAAGCAAATCAAAATCTACCAGCCCAAACACCAGATTTGTTTTGTCTGAGAATTAGTATTGATGTGAGTAATGCCAAAATAGACAAAACAAACAACAAAAATCTTCCTTTTCTTCATACCTAACCAAAACCAGGAGGAAAATGTATGACTCTCAAAAGTAAAGGCACCCCTACAGTGTCCAGGCAGCTACACTGCAAAAAAAAGTCATCTTAGCAAGTGAAAAGTCAAATTCATCTAGTATTTCTTATTATAAGATCACAATAAACCAAATATAAGATTATTAAACCTATTTCAACCCATTTGTACTCATTTCAAGCTTGAAATAATCGTGTTCTATAGGCAGATAATTTAGCTTATTTTAAGCATTTATTTCTAGAAAATGATCTGCCAACAGAATAAGAAAATAGGAATAGGTAATAATGTCTAGAAATAGGTTTAATGATCTTATATTTGGTTTATTGTAATCTCATAATAAGAAATACTAAATAAATACAACTATATTCATAAGATATTTTCACTTGCTAAGATGACCTTTTTTTTTTTTTTTTTCGGTGTAGCGGCCTGAACACTGTAGGGGTGCCTTTACTTTTTTTGCAGTGTATAAACAACACAATTATCTGGTATTTACAGAATGTCTCACATCTGAAACTGTATGAACAACAAATCTGATAAGACATCAGCATAGTATTTCACATATGTCACAACATTTGGCTTACACTAGACTGGTTCTACATAGCTTTTATAGATATCTGTAATTGTTTTGTGAAAATGTACCGTATTTTATTTATTTATTGATTCATTGATTTATTTATTTACTGCAGAATCTTTTAAAAATCCACCATCCGGGTTCATTTTTATGATTGCCCCTCCTGGCAAGCAGTTCCCGACTGCACAGCCGATAATATAATTATACCATTACAATTTACGTAAACCTGAAACACATTATACATATTAAATACATTTTACTTACACCTAAAATGGTGGACATGCTCGTTTTCATGTCCTGGTTATTTGTTCTGGGTGATTAAATGATTTATAATATAGTCTATTTCTAATGCGATTTGCCAATCCCCACACACATGTTCATGTAAAGGTACTCACTGTGACTTTCCTAGATGCCTTCAATGTTATTAATGACATTGTAATAAATATAATGACATAATGTAATAAATGTTATTTATAATTTCCCCTGAATCCTTGATGTTTTAAATCCAGACTGATTTACCATCAGCACTCATGACTCCTGACTCTATATCCCTATTTTATTGCTCTCATTTTTCTTTATTTTCTTTAGTTTTTTTTTTTTTTCCAGTCACCTCTTTTCCTTTCGCAGTTCAACCGTTTTCCATTTAGTCATCCTATTTCTGTCATAAACAATATTAAACTGGAACATTCCTCTCTCTTATCTCTCTCTCTCGCTCTCTATCAGGGATGGGAAGATCAGCAGGGAGGAGATGATAGATTACTTTATGAAGGCCAGTTCACTGCTGAACTGCAAGATGGGCTTCATACACACGTTTGCAGAGACCACTTATGTCAAGCCCACCTTTTGTGAACACTGCGCCGGATTTGTGAGTATCTATCTATTGCACTACTGGAATGGAGGGACGGATAAGTTGACTGCAGGACATATTTATTACCAGATACAGACACTTTCTGGCACCCGTCAAGAAAATGCTAAACATTAAAAGAAAAGATAAACCTCACACAGATTGTCACAAGAAGTGTGACTATTCCTTTGACAGTTTTCATATTTACCTGTCACTGTTATGTTACCTGTGGTCTGAATCGAAGAAAGGAATCTACATTTACAAACCTGACAGTATAAAAGGACCTAGAATTAAGGGCCCAAGATCTTTAAACAACTGTACTTGTTATCAGGCATTAGATATTAGAACGTTGTTACGTTCACCAGGGTAGACTCCACCAAATAATTATTGCAGGGTTTCCAATAATTTTGAAACCAGCAAAAAAAAAAAAAAAAAAAAAAAGCACCACATGTAAATAGACTAAAATTTATAATGCATTCGCATATGTTTACGCTTCAGATATCACTCAGTGCATGTGTTTATTCATTTGGATTAATCTACTTATTTGTGCTCGTTTCAGTGAAGGGTGCCAATAATTTTGGAGGTGGCGTATATTATTTGTTATATTGTATAAAAATTGGTCATGTTAATATATATCGTATAATGTCATCATATACACGAGTCTCAGAAGTATCAGGATATTTCTTCCTTTATCTTTCTTGCGAAAATGTCTTTTTTTTTTCTTTTTTTACACCAAGTATTTGACAGAGCTCCAAATACAGAACCCAAACTCCTCCACACATTCTGCCATTCAGCTGCTCATTCTACACTCTGTCTCCGCGTGTGTGTGTGTGTGTGTGTGTGTGTGTGTATACATAGGTCAGTTTGTACAGACCAAACTAATTTGTTTACCTTCACCACATTGTTTTTCCAAATTTCTTTTGCACACACATGTGAATGTGTTTTGTATACGTGTTTAGTGTATACTTGTTTAGCTCTTGTGACAAAGTTGTATGTTTGTGTTGCTTTGTGCTATGCCAACCTGAACACTTTTTTGTGTGATGATGATGATGATGATGATGATGATGAAGAAAAGGTGAGCATGAGGGTGGGTGTGTGCATTCGAGGCGAACATTTGCGTACATGTACTGTGTCCGTGTGTGTGTTCTGGACCCTCAGATCTTTCCTCGTGAGGTGTGTGTGTGTGATGCTCTGGTCAATCCTTTCATGTATTGTTCCCATGCTGTGATGTGATCACATCTCTCTTGATCCTAACTCCCCTCTTTTCCATTACTGTTCTTCCTTTATCTGATTGTTGCTTTTCTGCTTTTCTTTCCATTCATCCATCACTTTTCTCTTCCAGTCTATTTCCAAAATGGAAAATATTTGCCCAGCACAACTCCTTTCTTTTTTTTTTTCTAGATATGGGGCTTTTATAAGCAAGGATACAAGTGCAAAGGTAAGAACAGAGACAGTACAACATGTAAAAGAATAGCTGCTTAATGGCAAGGTTTCCCAAGGAGCTGTTACTCCTTAAATTGTATAAGGCCTTGCTCTTTTCTCCCTCAGAGTGTGTGTGTGTGTGTGTGTGTGTGTGTGTGTGTGTGTGTGTGTGTGCGCGCTGACACTGCCATGCTCTTCCATTAACAGCAATAAAGCCTGGTTTATTCTTTCTCAGAATGACACGTCTAAAAGTGCGGCACGTTTATAATTTTTCAGAACAGTAGAAGGAGCTTAGCTATTTGCAGGCCATCTATCAAACATGAGAGACAGCGCAGTGAACACAAGTAGTGATAGGTTTTTTTTTTTTAAAAATACATCATCTATATATCTGCAAAAAACATGCAGCCAAATGTATTTTTAACAGTTATATACACCGATCAGCCCTAACTTTAAAACCACTGACAGGTGAAGTGAATAACGTTGGTTATCTCATTACAGTGGCACCTGTCAAGGGGTGGGATATATTATGCAGCAAGTGAACAATCAGTTCTTGAAGTTGATGTGTTGGAAGCAGGAAAAATGGGCAACCGTAAGGATTTGTGACTTTGACAATGGCCAAATTGTGATCGGTGTCAGTGTGATGCTCTGGGCGATATTCTGCTGGGAAACCTTGGGTCCTGGCATTCATGTGGATGTTTCTTTGACCCGTACCACCTACCTAAACATTGTTGCAGACCATGTACACCCCTTCATGGCAACGGTATACTGTAATTCCATTGGCATCTTTCAGCAGAATAATGCGCCCTGCTACACTGCAAAAATTGTTCAGGAACGGTTTGAGGAATATGACAAAGAGTTCAAGGTGTTGACTCGGCCTCCACATTCCCCAGATCTCAATCCGATCTAGCATCTGTAGGATGAGCTGGACAAACAAGTCTGATCCATGGAGGCTCCACCTCACAACTTACAGGATCTGCTGCTAATGTCTTACCACAGCACACCTTCAGAGGTCTTGTGGAGCCTCGATGGGTCAGAGCTGTTTTGGCAGCACAAGGGGGACCTACACAATATTAGGCATGTGGTTTTAATGTTATGGCTGATCAGTGTATGTTGTTATATTAAACTATTTATTTGACAATGTTTAGATAAGCAATTATATTGTCTTGCTCCCACTAATCGAAAAAAATAACTAGAAATAGATTAGCTACCTAGCTATGTTTTATATTTTTGCTAAAAACTTTATATAGCTACAATAGCTTGCTAGATACCATTATTTACTTGAAGTTTTGTTAGGTGAGGGTATTATCTTGCTTTCGTTACTTGGAAAAAAAAAAAAATCTACAACCAGATTAGCTACCTAGCTATGTTTAATATTTTCTCTAAAAACACTAGATAGCTTCTTGCTAGATAACAAGATTTATTTGATGTAGTTCAGATAAGCAAGAGTGCTATCTTTCTTCGGGGAAAAAAAAAAAAGCTATAACCAGATTAGCTAGCAAGCTAAGTTTTGTATTTTCTCGAAAAACATTTGATAACTATTATCACTTGCTAGATAACATTATTTACTTGACAAAATTCAAATAAGTGAGAGAATTATCTTGCTGTCATTATTTGAAAAATTAGCCAAGTTAGCTAGCTAGCTAGCTATATTAGCTTAATTGTTTTCTCTGGAAAAAATAAAGCTATGTGTAATAGCTTGATAACTTACAGTAGCTTACATATTTGACTAAGTTTGAAAATTACTGTTGTAGCTGGAGTGAACTTGCCAGCATAATAGAAGTTACAGGTCACATTATATTTTGGAAAGAAAAATTTATAAAAGAAATCAGATGATGATTTAAAGATAAATCAGATATTGCTCACTTAGGAAAATAAGGAATCAGCCACACTTTTTTTTCTCCTTTTAATTCTCCTATCACAGTTATGCACACTCTGTTGCCTAAGGCACTGATATGAATATCTATGCTCTCTACTCAGCTGTCATGCTCCCACACCTACAGTTTTCTTTCCTGTCTTCATTTTTCTCTATTTCTGTATAGTTCTGTAAGGCTGTTCCTCCATCTCCAGGCTCATGCTGGTGTCCATCACTTTATGCGTATGTGTGTATCCATGTGTGTGTGAAAGCCCATTCCTGTCCCCACATTCCATTCCTGCTGGACTTTGGATGCACATTTATATACACATTAGCCCCTCCATTTTTCCCTGTTCCCCTTTTCCTCCTCATCCTCCATTCATCTCTTCTCACTTTCCATATTAACTGCTCACACTCCATTTTCTCTCCTTATCTTTTATTACGTGTTCTCCTTCTCTCTTCCTTTTTCTTTTCCCTGACTTACACCATCCCTTGTTCTTTCTTTCACTTTGCCCCCCAGTGTGTGGTGTGAACTGTCATAAGGCATGTCGCTCACGGCTAGCGGTGGAGTGTCGCAAGCGGGCGAAGAGCATCAGTCATGAGACTCCGCCCGCCCTTCAGGCTCGCTCTTACAGCTTTCCACCTCCGTCTAACTCGCACTCTAATCTTCAGAATACAGGTATGTGCATCAACACGTGCACACATACTGTGTAAACTAGAGGTCAACTGATTGATCGGTTTTGCCGATTAATTGGCGCAGATCGGTTATCTGCAAAAATCCACACGTATACGTTTTCCCAGGAGCCGCTGAGAGGGGTCCGCTGTCATTATACAGTACGAGAGTGACCTCTAGAGGCGAAATAAAAACTATGACAAATTTTGTTGGGTTATTTGAAGTGTTTTTTGATTCATTTTGGATGTCTCTGTTTTTATTTGTTATTTGGAGTGTTACTTTTTGGTTCAGTTTGGATGTATATCTTTTATTTACTTTAATATTTATTAATAGTTAATATATTAATATTTATATATTTATTTTATAGACATACATATACTGTATATGTACTTAAATGTGGGGTTATGCAAAGACTTAATGTTGCTATGGTTAAACTTTCCCCCAGCCAACCTTGTAGTTGAAACTGGAATAACATGCTAATTATTAGAACTGTTTAACTGAGCCTTAAGAAGGGTAAAGGCTGATGTATACTTGCTTTTAACTATGCATATGTGTATGTGCAATATGTGTGGTGCAATACCAACGTAATTACTGGAGGCAGTATAGCGCCATGTGACACTGTGTTCCCAACTGAAAAAAACCAAACTAGTATCGTGTCTCAAATCGCATACTTATCTACTCTTCTAGACCATTATTGAATAATCACACTAACAGTTTTCCTATTACAGTTAGTGTTTGAATTTTAAAAACCTCTTTAAACCTACTAAAAGGTCTCTTAGTAAATATTGCTGAATGTACAAGGAAGGGTTTTTGATTTGAGACGCAGATCATGTCAACAGTCACGATGACGGCAGAAAGTTATAAAAATCAGTGGAGCTCGACGGTCTGTTAAACGTTGCCATGCATGACATGAAATCGCTGAAAAGGGGCAGACGGATGTTTGGCACTGTGAAAGCCGCTTTTATGTACATAAGACACCCAAGTGAGTGATATACTACTTGTTAGGGAATTCGCTCCCAATTTTTCCTTCCAATGTAAGTTAACAGCGAAAAACAAATTGGAGAAGGAATTAGTTTTAAGCTAAAATTGATGCTAGTTAAGTTATTTTTCACTTGGTTTGCTATGTTACACAAGACAGGAAAATCAGAAAAAAAGTCAAAATTTATATACATATTTTTAAATATACCCTTTCATAGAAAACATTAGTAACAGTAAATAAGTAAAAAAAAAAAATGAATCAGAAACATAGTTAAATGATGTTGATGTTCATTTTCTCCTTTCGTGGTTTGTGCATGACTACCTGATGTCTCTGTCAGTATAAACTTTTGTGCAAAAGTACAGAAAGTACTAAAATACAGTTCGGTGAAAATGTATTTATTGAAGCAAAAAGTTATCCAATAGCAGCTGGGCCTGTGTGAAAATGTATTTGCCCCTATAGTTACTAATTCCCCAAAACTATGAAACTGCATTCATAATGGGGTACAGCTGGACTAGACACAACCAGGCCTGATTACTGCAAACCAACACTTAAACACTTATATAGAACATTTTCAACAGCATGGCATTGGTTAAAAGGTCTTAACTAGTAACACACTATGCCAAAGTTGAAAGAAATTCCAGAACTGATGAGGAGGAAGGTGATTGCAATATGTCAGTCTGGGAAGGGTTACAAAACTTATTTCAAAGCCTCTGGGACTCCAAAGGACCACAGTGAGAGCCATTATCTCCGAAAGTGGAACTGTTTGGAAGGCAGTTGTCCCGGTACATCTGGCGTAAACCAAACACATAATTCCACAAAAAGATCATCACACCTAAGATCAAGCATGGTGATGGAAGTGTGATGGTGTGGGGATGCTTTGCTGCTTCACGGTCTGGGCAACTTGCAATAATTGAGGGAAACATGAATTCTGCTCTCTACCAGAAAATCCTAAAGGAGGACGGTCTGGTTTTCAGTCCGTAAGTTGAAACTCAAGCGTAACCTGATTATGCAGCAAGACAGTGATCCAAAGTATTGGAGTAAGTCCACCTTTGAATGGCTGAAAAAAAGCTAAATTAAACTTTTGGAGTGGCCTAGTCAATGTCCTGAATTGAACCAATTGAGATGCTGTGGCAGGACCTTAAATGGGCAGTTCATGCTCGAAACCCTTCAGTGTGGCTGAACTAAAGCAGTTCTGCAAAGAAGAGCGGGCCAAAATTCCACCACAGAGCTGTGAAAGACTGATCTCTACTTCTCGGAAGAGTTTGGTTGCAGTTCTTGCTGCTAAAGGTGGCAAAAGCAGATTTAAAGTTTAAGGGGGCAATTAGTTTTTCACATGGGTGATAGGTGTTGGATAACTTTTTTTGCTTCAATAAGAAAATAATAATAATAATAAAAACTATTGTGTGTTTACTCAGGTTGCTTTAGTTTATGTTGTATGTCATTTGAAGACCTAAAACTATTTAGTATGAGATATACACAAAAACAGAAGAAATCAGGATGGGGCAAATACTTTTACACAGGACTGTGCTAAAGCATTTAAGTAATTGAAATTCAAATGCAGTTTTAAAAAATGCGTCGAATTCCTTTAAACAGACATTGATACACACATAGGTTCAGACTGTTAGGTGATTTGCAAGGGAAATATTATTGGGCAGTGATAGTAATGCTGTTTTGCACACACACACACACACACACACACACACACACACACACACACATATAATGTAGACACACACATACACTCCTCTATACTGGCTGTCAAGACAGAGGTGAGTCAGCACAGTTAATTGCTTCTATGTCCTTGTATGAGGTATGTGAGTGTGTGTGTGTGTGTGTGTGTGTGTGTGTGTGTGTGTCTATAAATAGACTCCAGAAAGTTCTGTCTCACAAAGTGACATCTAGCTTCGTCTAGCACATTGCATGATCATCTTTCTATTTCCAGCTGCCTCTCATCAGACTAACATTATGTCAAATTTGTGTTTTAGCTGAACACTCTCAGGAAAACAGAAAAACTGAAAGAAAGAAAAAAGTTTTTTCCCCTGTCTGTTATTTTTTTTAATTTTTTTTTTAGTAATTGCAGAGGAGGACACAGAGGAACTGAGGGAGGCAGTGTTTGATGTCCACCTATAATTCAGGTACATCAGAGATTTACACACTTGGATTTTTAAATATATAAAATTACATATATGAGTATATGTTATATTAGGGGTTTAATTCAGTGCCACTATCTGTATTATGTATCTGTATTTGGATTTAAACCTGAAGTAGGTGTGGCCTAAACCGTAAAGGTGTTTTTCTCCTCAATTTGGTCACCTGCCAGTTCCCACCTACCACACAGCTCTCCCTTATCATACCACACAGCAAAATCCTCAGTGTTGAATTAACTCCTAGGGTGTTGAACTAACTCATTCAGTGTCCAATTGGACATGAATAAACATTGTAGGTGTTAATTCAACACTGTGGACTTTACTATGCACCTACCGACTGGGAAGAGTGAAGGTTAACACGTGCTTCCTATGAGACACTTGAAGCCAGTCGAGCACATCTTGCTTGACTTGTCTTGTGAACTGCTACTCATGCTGCATCACAGGGCAGTGTAACTCAGCATACACGAACTCACAGACACCCATGATTGGCTAGTGTTGCTGTGATTGACAGGGGAGAAAGAGTATGCCAAATTTTGCTCTCTAGACTCGTGGTGGCTGTGGCATCACTGAACTCCTCTCCTGATGATAGGGTGAATAATTTTCACTTGTACCACTTGGCAGGGGTTCTTTTTTTTATATTAAATCTGAAGCCCAGGAAACCCTAAAAATCACTGGGAAGAAACCTAGAGATATAATTGTCAGTATTGCCAGTATTTCCAAGAATATGAACAAACTAGTAGCCTAATGTAAACTAATGGGAAATTAATGGACATTGTAAATACGTCTTTGTCCTATGAGATTTGTATCTCACCGCTCGCTCAAGCCCACATAAATTTAAAAATCTCTCACTCGCATGATGTTTTTGATTCCCAGTCCTGATGTACACCTCTAGCCTCAACCCGATGCCCTGTGAACCTTTCTGACTTAAAAAAAAAAAAAAAAAAAAAAGTACACCTCCTCTTTGTATCTGAATTTGCATCTGTTTAGAGCACATTATCTGTTCATCCCGAGAATAGATTTGTATTCGGTTACATTCCTAACATTCAGTATACAGTATGTATGCAGCTTTACACCATATAAGCTGATAGGACCTTCATCGTTGTTCATGGCTTCCAGGTTCCTGGTAGAAGATTAACACTGGAAAAACATCCATCCTTCCTCTCATCTCAGCTCAACTCTAATCCTAATCATACAGAGGAAAAAAAAAGCCTGAAGGAGACGAGTATAAAAGACATTTCTACCACCACCACTGGTCTGTTAGTAGCCTGAATCAGACGTCGTCATGCGATTTTACTTCTCAGAAAAGATCATGTCTGATCATGTCCACGCACAGCTCAAGGACAAAAGACATCAGCATGCTTCCATCTTGTGGATGAGAACTGCAAGTGCAAAGCAGTTTGAGCACTTGTTCCTCTTGGTTTTTTTCTCTCCTTTGAATGTCCTTTTGAATGTGATATTTTTATATGTATTATCTATTTGTCAGTAGCATTAGTGTTTTTATATTTCAAGTTGAAAAGTAGAAAAAAAATCTTTTAGTGATTAGTGAGACCAATAATAGAGCAGAGCCTGTTATTAAAAGATTAAATAATCAAAACAATGTA
>JANDJT010000168.1:10074733-10085742 GCA_024331685.1 Stegophilus panzeri
AAGCTGCTTTGAGACAATGTCTGTTGTAAAAAGCGCTATACAAATAAAATTGAATTGAATTGAATTGAATATTAGATCATTAATATAATTTCTAATATTAGAAATGCTTAACAATATCAAACAATAAAAATAATTTTGTTGTTTTGCTTTTTTTAAGCCAGATTAACAAATACTTATTAACCCGTATTCATTTCATCCATGAATGAAATAACAACAACAACAATAACAATAATAGTAATGTTACTTATGAGTATGTTAAGGATGTAGTCCATATAGCTTGTTAAAAGGAATTTAAAAGGAATAATGCAATGAATGTTAGTTACATAGAACTTGATCATTACTATCAAAACATCATTACCACAATACCGTAGACGTAATACATTTTATTTGCAATGCACTTGTAAAAAGCTGCATTTACAAACCTGCAATACAAAAAAATCATGACAGGTGAAAAAAATACAGAAAGAAAACAGGCTGAGAGATACACCAATCAGCCATAACATAAAAATCACTGAGAGGTGACGTGAATCACATTGATTATCTCATTACAATGGCACATGTCATGATGTGGGATATATTAGGCAGCAAGTAAACTGGACCATGAAGCAATGGAAGAAGGCAGCCTGGACTGATGAATCATGTTTTCTTTTACATCATGTAGATGTGTGTGCATCACTTACCCGGGGAAGAGATGGCACCAGGATGCACTATGAGAAGAAGGAAATCCAGTGGAGACAGTGTGATGCTCTGGGAAATGTTCTGCTGGGAAACCTTGGGTCCTGGCATTCATGTGGATTTTACTTTGATATATACCACCTACCTAAACATTGTTGCAGACCATGTACACCCCTTCATGGGAACAGTATTACCTAATGGTGGTGGCCTCTTTCAGCAGGATAAAGCTCCCTGCCACACTGCAAAAACTGTTCAGGAACGGTTTGAGGAGCATGACGAAGACTTCAAGGTGTTGACTCGGCCTCCAAATTCCCCAATACTCAATCTGATTGAGCATCTGTGGGACGTGCTGGACAAACAAGTTCGATCCATGGAGGCCCCACTTCGCAACTTACTTAAATGATCTGCTCCTAACATCTTGGTGTCAGATACCACAGCACACCTTCAGAGGTCTTGTGGAGTCCATGCCTCGACGGGTCGGAACTGTTTTGGAGGCTGAAGGAAGACCTACACAATATTAGGCAGGTGTTTTAATGTTATGGCTGATCGGTGCACATATGCAAGGAATAAAACACAACCGGGCATGCTGTAATAGGAAAGTGATGAACAATGTAGTGATGTGATGCGGTTACCACCCTGAATTCGATCACTTTCGTATTATAGCATGTCCCGAACTGTTTTATACCATACCATTTTATTTATTAGAACAACACATTGTACTTATTTAATCATTTGTATATTTAATGTTACAAAACAAATTGTATTATAACAACTAGCAACACTCGTTCCCTCTCTTCTGATGTCACTTATACTGAATACTGATGATTTCACCGTGGTGGAAAATTTACTGTCACAAAGTGCTGACACTGGAGACTCCTTCCATAAAAGTTAAATAAACATCTCCTTATAGAAAGCTTCAGCATATCAATAGCTACGTCTTTTTACACAATATTTTTTTTTTTTTTTTTTTTTACACGTTTTACATAACTATAGAAATGATATCGTATTAGAATGAGCGCATTAATATAAACATGTGGTTTGAATTATAGCCGTAACTACTCTGTGGGTTGTATTGTTAGAGAAAATGATTCAGACCTTCTGACCAGTCACATTAGAAATACTGAAATGAATCCCCTCACTGCAAGCTGGCATTCGTTTTTCTCCATTTATTTTACAAATGTTGTTCCCTCTATGCTTAGCACAAATGCAAAATAATGTGATCTTTATTGCTTATTCCATATCGCCCACCCGTATTTACCACACACACTCTCGTAATAAGTCCTTCAGGCACTTAATATGTTGTTTTATACTATGCATACCTCTAATAGTCTGATAGTATATGCATTTTGGCAGAATGTCAATCTGGCTGTAATCCAGATCTCTCCTCAGGCTTTGCGTCTGTAATGAATTCAGAAGTTAGGTGTTGTTTTGATGGAAAGAATATTGTAATCAAAGTGAAGCTAGTTCCAGCAAAGCACATGGCCTTTTCTAAATGTGACTCGGTCAGTGAAAGGGAGTGAATTTACCACAGACAGGCCCGTTCAGGTAGCACTTTATCCCTGAGAGAGCCGAGCACGCGAGAGAGAAGCTCTTCGCCAGTCTCCGAACCTATTCGATAGCGAAGACGAAACCACTGATAAGCTTGCAGAGAGTGCACACATCCTGCATTGTGCTGCTCAGAAAACTCATTTACGGGCTGAAAAAGAGGCACCACCTCCAATCGTACTCACTCAGTCACTGCATCTCAGATTTTATTTCAAGACTTGACCCTTGAGCCCCACTAGCCTTGTCTAACAAAAGACATCAAATAAAGGATGCACAGAGAAAGGGCTTCGAATCACTCTGAGAACGATTTTGCCTCCAACCTCTCAGCTGTCTTTCATCTTAAGAAAGCGCAGTCTGGACTTTTTTTTTTTGTTATCTGCTTTGTGCATGGACGCAGAGATGCACAGCGTTGAATTTAATTCATCATAATGCCTGTCGCTTCAAGACAACCACTCATAACATATTCGTCTGCCTTTTTTTTTTTTTTTTTTTTTTTGCTTTTTTCTCCCAATTCCTGCCTGGTGATGTCACTCACTAAGAGGCTTTGATGATTTTGACGGCCTTGGAAGTAGATCACAGAAGACACCTACTCATAACAGAGGTGAGTCATGTAAGTCTGAACCTGAAAATTGTTTCTTATTCATTCTGTGCAAGGTACATTTTATATGCATACATGTTGGACCTGGATAGATCAAAAGATTGACGTCAGGCCGTTGAATTATTAGAAAAATAATGCACACCTGAGGTGGTAATGCGGCCACGATGCGAAGCGGAGGCTTGAGCCATTGATATGCAGTTATTGGAGAGAGAGAGCAAGAAAAAAAAGAAAGAGAGTGCGAGAGAGCACATGTGATTGAAGTAATGAGACGGAAAAGCCGGTGAACAAGTATCAATATTTATTTATTTGCTCTATTTTTATATCATCAGCATAAAACGAAAAAACAAACTATGAACTCTCTCTCTCTCTCTCTCTCTCTCTTCAATAACTGCATATCAATGGCTCAAGCCTCCATTACTAGTTCTGAGATGGGATGCGTAATAAAGTGTGAACCTCTGCCTTGAGGTGTGGTAACTGTGGAATAAGTGGAATAATTGACAGGTCGGTTAAATTATTAGAAAATAATGCATTACCACCTCGGGGGGTGTGTTATTTTCTAATAGTTCAACGGCCTGTCATCAATTATTCCTTTCTTATAACAATGATTGGTCAGAAGATGTTGATTAATTTTCTATAACAGCAGTTCAGACAGTAGTTCCCAACTCCATGGTTTATATTAATGCAGTTGTTATTATACTGTATATGCGCCATTAAAAAATAACTGTTAATTGTTCGTATGGTGACATTTTCTGTAAAGAGATGTTTATTTAACGTTTTTTTAATTAGTCTCCAGAGATAGGTCTTTGAAACAGTCAGAGGTGAAGCTGTAACTCTGAATTTTCTGCTACCGGAGTGCCTTCAGGATAACATTGCTAACATGAAAAGCTGCATTTTATTTTGTTTTTCTTGTTATTACCTCATCAACCCCAAAAGAGAGCAAAAAAGAGGGAATGACTGTTTATAGCTACTATAACGTAATTGGTAACAGGAACTACAGTTGAGGTCATAAGTTTACATACACCATGCAGAATCTGCAAAATGTTAATATTACTCAAGAAGGCAACACGATACATTAAGAGCCGGGGGGGGTGTAAACTTTTGAACAGGATGATAGGTGTAAATTATTATTATTTTGTTTAAATATCTCATTTTTTCATTTACTAAGATATTTACATGTTAATGATAACAATTTACATTGATCGTCCTGTTCAAAAGTTTACACCCCCGACTTGTGTATAGTGTTGCCTTCCTTCTTCAGTGAACATTTGGAACTTTTTGTAATAGTTGTGTACGAGTCCCTTAGTTGTCCTCAGTGTGAAAAGATGGATCTCAAAATAACATAGCCATTGTTAGAAAGGGGTCACATATGCAGAAGATGCCCAAAGACCACATAATGTGCAAGACCTGGAGGATTTTTCTTAAGTAGAGTTTGCAGTTTAACTGCTCAGGACGAACAAGGGACTCATGAACAACTATCACAAAACATAAAAACAGTCATTGGTCATCCAGGTAATGACACACAGTATTAATAATCAAGAGTGTGTAAACTTTTGAGCTGATTCATTTGTGTAAATTGAGTTATTATTGTGTCTTGTGGACTATATGTAAACATCTGTTATGTGAAGTAGCTTATTCAGAGCAGAACTAAATAAAAAACAAAAAAAACCCCACCATTTTTATCATCCCTCTTATTATTATTATTATTATTATTATTTTTAATTACTAACATTTGGGATGTGTAAACTTCTGACCTCAACTGTAACTCCTGGGAAACTTAGACCGTTACACAGCGCTGACACTGGAGCCTCCTTCCATACGTCTCCTTTACAATTACAGTACATGAATAATCATGCACTAGTGCTTGAATTAATACTTACTTAAATATTAACTAATGATGAATTAAGGCATGTATTAATCACAAACTAATGAAGAGCTAACCTTCACTTCAGTATGAATTCATGCATGAATAACGACCACCTTAAGTACATGTTAGTACATGTTTGTTAGTTAATGTATTCATTAACACGTAAGAATAAACTTAATAGAACACTGGTTTTAAATGTTAATAGATAATAGTGTCTGCTAAATGAAGAAATATTACTGTATTAATTTCACCCTTGTGGGAAAGGAGCTGTGTCGAGCTCTATCCACCCAGAGCACGTACTTGTACTACAGTCGGATTTGAAGAGAAATGGATGGAGAATGATGCAAAACGGGTTGAGATGAAATTATTGGTGTTTATTATTAGTGCGTCTTTCTACATTCGATAAGGAGGATCAATGTAAATTGTGAATGTAATCCAGCGCCATCCAATGATGTATGTGTACACAGCTGCATATGACAAATTATACAAACAATTTGAAATTATTGATTTAGCTTACCCCTATGTGTTAATACTGTGCATGTTTGTTAATTAATACATTAGCTAACAAACGTGTACTAACATGTACTTAAGGTGATCGTTATTCACGCATGAATTCATAAGACTCACACTGTAGTTAAGGTTCGCTATTCATTAGTTCATGATTATTACATGCCTTAGCTCATATTAGTTTATATTTAAGTAAGTATTACTTCAGGTATTAGTGCATGATTATTCATGTACTGTTATTGTAAAGTTTCATTTTAGGCTTAGATTATAGGTCCACTATACAAGGACCTGTGAATGAGCTGTTACTATAGAGACGATAACAGTACCTATTGTCAGAGCATTGCTGTTAACGGTTGTACTTTCAAAAGGACCTCATCTGTCAACATCACAATGATTGACTGATTGAGAATTAAGAAAAAAAAAATGAGAGGAATTAGTTTTTTTTTCTTCATCCCATGATCTCCAGGAAATTCAGATGATTCTAATTTCTATTAATGTGAATATTTAAACTATTTCAGGGGTGAATGAGTTGAGGGAATTACATTTTTTAGAGTCGATGGCTCATGGAAAAAAAAAAAAAAATTAAGCATGATATTTTTCTGAAATATTTAATGAGAAGTGTTTAATAAATGTTGATATAGTGAGTGGGGACAGGACAAATGCTGTAAAATTTAGACATGCTGTGTGTTATTTATCTGAAATATGCACATAGGTTTTTGTGAAGGACATTTTACCTATGTTTAAAATGTCTTTTAGCTTTACTCTGCATACATATTGTATTTGTAAATGTGGGACACAAATCATGGAACCCTCTGTGTGAGTTTTTAAGTAAACAGGTTTTTGTCTTTTGTAATCACTCATGCAAATGACATGCTAGTGAATACAGAGGTATTCCTTTAAAGACCCAGTAAAGGACATTCCTAGAGCTCTTTCTCTAGAAATAATGTGGCACATTTGTCAGTTTGTCGCGCCAGAAACTGTACATGAAGCATAAAATACGCACTTGACCATTTGCTTTCTTTCAGGAATTGATTTTTCCAATAGCACTCACGACTACCAAATGACTGCCTCTGCACAGTAAAATAAAACAGAACAGAACAGTTTTGATCTTTCATTGTTTTCCTTGCCGGCCCCTCGTTCGTTATGGTATGTAGCTTGGAATTTATGCCAGTCCAGGTCATGATACATTGGCACGCTTTTTTGTTCCAAGAATGTGACTTGGAATTTCAGCAATTTTCTGTCAAAATGATAAAACGATCTCACCGTCTGCTGTGTAAGTATGTTCATAAACCTTTTTTTTTGACTGAATATAAAGTCCGAGCCCAACTAGGTCAGGAATGAATAATGCCAGCATTTCACACTGCATTTACTGAACCTATAATCAGCTAATGGCACAGTGCAGTAAAACTGAAATCAAATGGAAGGGATTCATGGTCCATTTTAGGGAGATCTAAGCCTTCGTTACTTCATTATAGCAGTTTGTAAGTGCACCATTTTAAGACATCTGCATGTGTATATTAGCCATTCGAGCCTAATATTAGCAGAGAGAGGCAGCACTTTGTAAATGTTGCACTAGATGAATTGCCATTAATATCTGTTTTATATGCTTGCCAACAACTTTGATATAAGGTTTGATGTCACTAAACTCTATCTAGGTTTTATTAGACTCTCAGGCATTATATAGAACATTAGAGGCATTAAGTGCTCTAGTGAATTTAGAGATACAAGCACTCGCTCTGTTAACGCATTAGTCTCATGACACAACATTGTTCTCTTAGTAAAGTCTAGCTGCCATTAATTCACCTCAGTGTATATCAAAATGGTAACAAAACATGAAGGACATTAAGACATTTGGACATTAGGACATTCTTTTTCCATTAGTCATCCATTAAAGGTTATGAAAAATGTATTGAATGTATTTATAAAATGTATTAAATATCTGGACTGTTCCACATGTTCAACAGGAAGCTACATCATTCAAGCTGCATAAGTGACGGAGTTCTGTCATTCTTTCTTTTCAATGACATGGTGCTACAGACTCACGAAGTAGCATTTTAGGATACGTTATAGGTAAATAATTAGAATGTCCCAAATGCCCTTATACCATTAGCATGGATGTTAGTTAACCACATTCAACCTTGTTACTCATTTAAGGGTAAAATACAGCCAATGAGCCTTGTTTATCAAACTGGTTACCCACCCACCCACACATCTATTTTCTTCCACTTATCCTGGTCTGGGTTGCAGGGGCAGACGTCTAAGCGGAGATGCCCAGGCCTCCCTCTCCCTAGCCATCTCCTCCAGCTCTTCCACAGGGATGCCCAGGCACTCCCGGGCCAGACGGGAGGTATAATCTCTCCATTTAGTCCTTGGTCTATCCCGGGGTCTTCTCCTTTTAGACATCCAAGCCAGATGCCCGGCCCACCTCAACTGGCTCCTTTCAATGCAGATGAGCAGCAACTCTACTTTGAGCTCCCCCCAAATGTCTGACCTCCTCACCCTCATCTCTAAGGCTGAGCCCAGCCACCCTGCAAAGGAAGCTCATATCCGCGACTTCATTCTTTTGATCACTACCCAAAGCTTGTGACCATAGTTGAGGGTTGAGACGTAGATTAATCGGTAAATTGATGGCTTCGCCTTTCGGCTCAGCTCTCTCTTCACCAAGACGGACCGATACAATGTCCGAATAACTGCGGACACATCTTGATACGAATGGATTTATTCGTAAATTATTCATACACTGTAACACATGATAGCCCCATTAAGTTATGTGAACTTATTTCTTCTTATTAACTCCAACTGCCATGACAAGTTTTGGATATGGAACTCAAGTTTATAAGGTTTCAAAAATTAAACTTAAAGTAATCCATTGTCTTGACTAGTAAAACTTGTAAAACGTAACTTTTTGAATTGAAACAAAGGTTATCTTCAAGTTGAGATTACTCAGGTTTTTAAGGCAGCAGGTGAACTTTCGTTTCTAAGTTTAACCACCTGAAATGTTTTACAGTGTAGGAGTATTTAGAGAAGAAATTAGGTATTTGTGGAAATCCTGTAATTTCAGAAAAATGCTCGTATCCTACTCGTGCACTTCGAGAACTTTGCTTAGAATAAAATAAAAAACAATTAAACATTGCAGTTTCTCTGTGTGATGTGCTTGGTAGTCCATGATAAGCTAGTTACAGTATATCAGTGATTTGGCTCCAGATTTTGGCCTTTCTGGTGCTGGACATGACTCAGAATAACCTTGTAAATGGTTAACATAGTTTTTGAATGGTAAAAGACATGGGTTTTTTTATTCAATGTTGGAGACCTGCATCAATAACACTGAGGCGGTTATTGCTAGCAAAACCACTGCCTCAGCCAAGCAAGGCTTATTAGCATGGATCTTTGCATTCACTACAAGATCATTGGCCACAGTGGTTGCCTGACCCAGACATGGATACACCCAAATACGTGTTTTCTGAGGCCTACTGAGGCTTAGCGTTCCTTGCTGGCCTACTGTATAGCACTGCAGCTAGTTTTATAGTTTAACCCTTCTCTTCTTCTCAATTTAGGAATTCCTTAGTAAAAGATCTTTTCGTCAGTTTTGTGAATAGGAAAAACTCTATTCGCAGCACTTAGGAGAACTCTTAGTAGGAAGATATGATTCTTTGTCAATATACCCTCAGAAAGCCAACATGTGCTACCTCAGAGACTCATCCAGTGATAAGTAACAGTGAGCCATGCCAGGAATCTTGCTCCTAGTAAGCGACATAGTGAAACACCACCACCATCACTAGCCCACCAGCCTCTCCTATCAAAGATAGAACTGAAGAATTGGTATTGAGTACATAGGAAAGCTAACTTTAGTGCCACATCTGACAAAACATGCTGGAAGGCAGAGAATTGTACAGAATTGTTTTTGAATACACTATTAAATGCGCTAGCCTTGACAGTTGGGACTGTTTTGGCAAATTATTTGTTTGCTAATGAATATTTGTGCTCAAATCACACTTTTGCTACTTTTGTCATTATCACTCCCTGCTGCTAGTTTTTCATTTCCAGTGTCTGGGAGGCAAGCCAACAACACACTAATGCGCAGTAGGCAAGTGATGTTCAGCCATTGTCCTGCTGTCACCTACACTTTCCAATCACAACTTCATGAAACCTCATTTTTCAGTATTTTTGTGCAAGCTTCACCTTCACATTTGGCTGACTTAAACAGTAGGTTTTGCCTAAAATGAGAGGTTAAAAATTGCACAAATAAATAACAAAGTTACATGTAGATTTGTGCTTTGATGACATCAAAACTAGATGTTCTACATTTCCCAGTATAAAAGCAATGCTATGTTATTTCTTGCCCTGTATTACTACCTGTCTTTAAACATATTCATCAAAATGGGTTATGTCTTATAAAAGTAAAGGTAAGTCTACTTGACACCTAATTTACTGCTCTTAATGTATACTTAGACATGCTAGTCATTTAAAAGAAAACTAGCAAATTAATATACTTTTTCAAGTCCCCTAAAACTTCATTAAAATGTGGAAGTTAAATGTTTACCAAAGTGTTTACAGTTCCCTCAGAAAGTGTTGGAACATCAAGGCCAATTCTGTTGTTTTTCACTATACACTGAAGATATTTGTGTTGAGATCAAAAGATGAATATGAGACAATAGATCATAATTTCAGCTTTAATTTCCTCATATTTATATCTAGATATGTTAACTTACAACATGGCAACTTTTGTTTGAACCCACTCATTTTTTCAAATGAGCAAAAATTAAATAGATTGTTTAAAGAATTAATAGCTCTGAATGTCTACTTGGTTTTATCAAATTATAAGTATTAAATGTATTACATTTTTCCTCAAATAATTTAGTCAACCATGATGATATCATCAACAAATAAATAAATAAATAAACAACACCACCTATTAATGGTTTATGAGTATGGTATGAGCTTAATATAAAGTCCATATGTGTAATGCTAACTAGTGATAAACTAAAAAGTTCATAGTGTTATAAAAAACCTGCTAGACTTTCCACAATTGTACTGAAACATTTCAGATAACAATAAATATCATTGTCTTACAGTTACAAGATTTGCTTAAAATATGGATACCTTAAGATCTTATTATGGGAAAACAATAGGATGCGTCTTCTATAGATCCTCTAATGAAGCTACAGTGCCTCGTGGTGTTTAGAAGGTTGTAATTTGGAGAGTGTAGACAGATTGAGCTGTAAGTGTTGTAGAAATGGATCTGATCTCCAGCTTGTGAGCTGATGAGCTGTGGTAATGGGAACAAATGTGAGAAAGACAGAGAGAAATGACGGTGGAAACCTATGTCTGATTAACGAAAGGCACGGCGAGAGAGAGAGAGATGATGTGTGTAGAGAGATGAGGGCAGAAAGACAAAGTAGTAATGAAATAATGAAAGAGGCAAAGTAACCACAAATTGCTAGAGAATTCATGGTGATTTAAATATATGAAATGCTAAATTTATATATCATCATATTTGGCAGTATTATATATCAAAGCATGTGTAGTAGCTCAAGACAGAGCGTACACACCTGCTCTTCAGGAAGCTTATTAAGAGTCAAGTGTATGTTGTGAGGATTTAAAATGAAAATTGTGCACATAACTACGTACTTAAACAATATTCAGACAATTACGTGACAAATATATTTCGGAGTTTACAAAAAAATCGTGTGTCTCAGTTAACTATGTTTCTGACTTTATGCACATACTTCTTGCCTGATATTGCCTGAGTGTGTACTGTAATGCGTAGGTTTTGGAGATCCCTAGGGTTTGAGATATACATCTAGAGGGCCTCTGATATAT
>JANDJT010000168.1:10114687-10136853 GCA_024331685.1 Stegophilus panzeri
CAGACAATTCCTTGGACTTCATGGCTTGGTTTGTGCTCTGACATGCATTGTTAACTGTGGGACCTTATATAGACAGGAGTGTGCCTTTCCAAATCATGTCCAATCAACTGAATTTACATGTACATGTGCTTTTTTTGTTTTTTATTTTTAATAAATTTGCAAAGATTTCAAACAAACTTCTTTCACGTTTTCATTATGGGGTATAGTTTGTAGAATTTTGAGGAAAATAATGAATTTAATCCATTTTGGAATAAGGCTGTAACATAACAAAATGGAAAAAGTGAAGCGCTGTGAATACTTTCCAGATGCACTGTATATAAACTGTTATAAACTATAAATATTTTACAAAAAAAAAGTTCAGCTGCAATTAGACTTGGAAAGACCTCTAAATATTTTTAGGTGCATTATTATACCTGCTAGCCAAATATGGTCTACTTTTATAGTCACATAAAGTAATACATCTATAACATTATCAGTGGCAGTTTCATGTTTTATATGTAGTATATCATGTTACTAATGTTAGGTTTAGTAACTGATATTTCCACTTTGAATTAAAAAAGAAACAATCAAACCGGTTTAGTTTAGTTTACTTATAGTGGTGCTTGAAAGTTTGTAAAATCTTTTGAATTTTCTATTTTTGTTCATAAATATGACCTAAAACATCATGAGATTTTCAGACAAGTTCTAAAAGTAAATAAATAAATCCAATTAAACAAATAAGACAAAATATTATACTTGGTCATTTATTTATTGAGGGAAATGATCTAATATTACATATCTGTGAGTGATAAAAGTATGTGAACCTTTGCTTTCAGTATCTGGTGTGAACCCCTTGTTTAGCAATAACTGTAACTAAACGTTTCCGGTAACTGTTGATCAGTCCTGCACATCGGCTTGGAGGAATTTTAGCCCGTTCCTCAGTACAGAACATCTTCAACTCTGGGATGTTGGTAGGTTTCCTCACATGAACTGCTGAACTATTGGATTAAGGTCAGGGTTTTGACTTGGCCATTCTAAAACATTAACTTTATTCTTCTTTAACCATTCTTTGGATGCAGTACATGTGTGCTTGGGGTCGTTGTCTTGTTGCATGACCAACTTTCTCTTGAGATTCAGTTTATGGACAGATGTTCTGATATTTTCCTTTAAAATTCACTGGTATACTTCAGAATTCATTGTTCCATCAATGATGGCAAGTCATCCTGGCCCAGATGCAGCAAAACAGGCCCAAACCATGACACTACCACCACCATGTTTCACAGATGGGATAAAGTTCTTATGCTGGAATGCAGTGTTTTCCGTTCTCCAAACATAACAATTCTCATTTAAAACAAAACATTATATTTTGGTCTCATCTATCCATAAAACATTTTTTTCAATAGCCTTCTGGCTTGTCCACATGATCTTTAGCAAACTGCAGAGGGGCAGCAATGTTCTTTTTGGAGAGCAGTGGCTTTCTCCTTGCAACCCTGTCATGCACACCATTGTTGTTCAGTGTTCTCCTGATGGTGGCTCATGAACATTAACATATGAGAGAGGCCTTTAGTTGCTTAGACGTTACCCTGGGTTCCTTTGTGACCTTGTGGACTGTTACACGTCGTGCTCGCTGGGTGATCTTTGTTGGTCGGCCAATCCTGGGGAGGGTAACAATGGTCTTGACTTTCCTCCATTTGTACACAATCTGTCTGACTGTGCATTAGTGGAGACCAAACTCTTTAGAGATGGTTTTCGTAAACTTTTCCAGCCTGATGAGCATCAACAATTCTTTTTCGGAGGTCCTCAAAAATCTCCTTTGTTCATGCCATGATAGACTTCCACAAACAAGATAATACTTTGTTAAATCCATGTTCTTTAAATAAAACGGGGCGCTCACTCACACCTGATCCCATTGATTAAAAAAACTTGACTCTAATTTCACCTTCAAATTAACTGTTAATCCGAGGGGTTCACTTACTTTTGCCATTCACAGATATGTAATATTAGATCATTTTCCGCAACAAATAAGTGACCAAGTATAATATTTTTTGTCCCGTTTGTTTAATAGGGTTCTCTTTGTCAACTTTTATGACTAGTGAAAAAATCTGATGATGTTTTAGGTCGTATTTATGCAGAAATACAGAAAAATCTAAAGGATTCGCAAACGTTCAAGCACCACTGTATTTTCCCTCTCAGAATTCTCAACTTTTTATTTTTTAAATGTGTGTGTAACTGTGTCATAAGTGCATGATCAAAGCACTTCAGAGATATGATTATTTCCAAGCTGAACTAGCACAAACAGTGTTTGAAAGGATATATAATGCTAAATATAAGAGTGTTTAGTCTTAGCCACCATAATTTGAGACCGATTACAGAACAATCACATTAACTTCTCATATAAATAATCTCATGAGTAATTTCACATGTAAAATGTGGTATTTAGGTGCTCCAAAATGTTATGTTTCACATATATTCACAAGTAGGGCATGTGGTTTTACTTTTCACATGCAATCACAAGATCAACTCATGTGTGCAATTTCAGGGCATAACATTAATTAAATGCACCGTCACATGTTTTTCACATTTTATCCTGATAATGTGTACAATTTTTCTGTAAGGCAAATGAGACTGCAACTATGTGACTTTTAAAAAACTGTTTTCGCTCTGGTTTCTCAATTCAAAGAAATTTAGTAACGTCTTACTTAAGAGTACCGTAGTACCTTAGTGTTACATTAGTAAATTTAGCTATTTAAAAGGTCTAGATTTTTTTTTTTTTTTTTTTTTACAAACGTATGATAGTTATGACTCTCTTATGCCGGCTGTATGATATTTTCTCTGACCCTAAATTAGAATGAAAATAGTTTTGACGATTGACGTGTTACATCATCACCAGTGTTGGCGAAGCTACTTTAACTCATGACTTAAAGTAGTTAAGCTATAGTCAGACTACCCAAATTGTCATGATTTGTACAGGTAAAGGAGATTTTGCTTTTCTAATTTCTATCTGTTTGTATCCGTTTATGTAGGGTTCTTGTGAGTTGTCACAAACTGATTATGTATGTATCATGTAGCCCTGGGGTACACCACTTTTAGTAAAGTACAACCAGAATTTCTAATAGAAATATGCCTTAAATCTGACAGCAGTGGGATGTTGGGGAGGAACAGAACATTTCCTGTCTTGTATATTTGCTTTGTATTCATGCTTGCGATGTTGCCATGGTTGCCATGGTTCCCTCTGCAATTTAATGATCACATGATGTTAGTAGTTGCTGATAATTAACTGACATTGTTGCCACACTCTCCAACCCAATTCTCTCTCTTGAGCTCATTTTCTCTCATTCAATATTGCAAAATTGTTCGAATACACAATAATACATCTGCTCTCTGGTGCTGCAGCCTCTTGTGGTTTTAGAGGGATTTGTTCAGAAGACAATTATGCCATTTCAAGTAATTACTATATATAAATATATTTAACAAGAGTGAAAAGTAGTTTAATAATGTGTGTGTTGGAATACTGTGCTTGCTTCTATGAACTCTCTCTCTCTCTTTGCTTTTTTCCCTTCTCTGTGTGTTTGATCTTCACTGTCTGGTTGTCTCTCTATAGTTACCTAGATCCATCTCTCAATCATCATTACTTGATCTGACCAACAGAAACACAGCGACCTGGCCAAAGAGGTGGACTTTTGGCCTTAAAAGCAGAACTTCGTGTTAGCTCACATTCAACCTGATTGCTAGCTTGCTTGTTATCTTGTTTGAACTGGTGTTTGCTATTCGCAAGCTGTTTCATTAGTAATGCTTCCTACTATATTTACTCCTTCCCTCTACAGTTTGTGAAACTGTGTAGGTTAGCTCATTGTTGTGGCTAGCACCAGCAGTTTGTTTGTTGTTGTTTGTTAAGCTGGCTGTGTGCTAGCTTCTCTCTTCTCTCTTTATGAGATTAGCTCCAATGGATTGAGAATATGTAAGAATGTGCGTGCACCTACATGTCTTCACATAGGTACAACCTGACCTCTAGACATATTAGGTTATCGTGTTTATATTTTAGGATAGTTTAGCCTAGTGTATTTAGGTCATTTTCTTTTGGTATTTTCCTGGTAGTTAGGATAGCTATGTAAAACAAAGCTATTGTAGTCTTGTTTTGTTATAATCTTTTGTTTGGTACCTTCCATGTTCTTTACCGTACAGTAGGTGAGATTAGCTTCCTGAAAATCCCCTATTGTCCAAGTATTTGTTGCCTGTGAATGCAAATCTTGTTGTTCATGTAACTGCAATAAAATCTTTAGCCAAACTCATGTCCATCTCGCACCCACCACCATCACCACTACCATCTATCCAACCCACAATCTTAAACTGTAATCGCTCTTGCTCCAACCCTAGACCTTAACCTCCAGAGGGAATGTAACACACAGATAGCTACTTGCCCTTTGTTATAACTTACTCAGATAGCTTATAGCCAATTTTCAATTTCTGATATACAGACTGTCCTGTACAAATATTACTACACTAGCCAATTCTCACGTCTTTTACATTTCCTTCTACTTCCTAATGTCTGCTTTAGAATATAGTACACCATGTTCTTGAAAAAACAAAGTCTAAGAAGGTCTGGATGTGCTGTTACTATTCAGTGGAGAGATGGATGGTATTTTGTTGAAAATGATGGTCATGGTAAGTTCTTTGTGGACAAAAAGCAGAAACTGCAACTGCAGTTTTTAGGAATAAAAAAAAAAAATTGTATTTAGTGAAGGCAGGACGAAAGTGTGTTTACTCAACGTGTGCTTTATTAAGAAAGGTGCATGAATCATTGTCAGAGGTCCACGCAGAGGTCAGCATTAAATAGGCAAAGGACTTAACCAACAATAAATGCATGGAAAGACTTCTCAAGCTGTAAAAATTGCTATGATACAACAAAGTATAAATCAGATTTCTATACATCGAAGTAATATCAAACTCCTGAAATGCTTGTTAAATGTACAATGTAATCTTCTAATTGTGAATTAATTTCATAGTTTGTTTTGTCATTTGTATATTGGGATAAATTTAGTCTGTTGTAGCCCAGCATCTCAATATATACTGTTATGTTTTATGTCTACACAGTTTACATTTGTAAATGGATGTATCTTGTGACATCTTATCTAAATACTTAGGAATATATACATATTTTCTGTTGCTGTTTTTGCAGTTTTACTCTGCTTTCATAAAATAGACCTGAAGTCAGCTCTGTCTTGGGTACTTTTTGCACACATATTGAGGGCAGAAGACAAACTAAACAAGAAGTAAACACAGCACAGGGGCTTGTAACATGGCAAAAAAAGGGGCTTGTTCGACAAAACCAAACCAATCCAATCAGACTTAACTGATCTCATTATGCTGGTTATAAACATTCTCTGTCAACTCAGGCTTTGATTCTTAAGCTATGATTAATCCACAAGCTCATGCATATAAAAGCGTGACGTCGTGACCGAACAACCAATAGCGTTCAACATGGTAAAAAGAAGGTGTGCATACTTCAGATTGAAGAGCAAGAAATTATTATGCAGAAATATGAGGAATTTAAACCTACATTAACTATAAAAAGCAACACCGTTGCGGCTGGCAAAGCCGAACATTGCTGGCGGAACATCGCTGATTGTGTAAATGCCTAAGTTTACTTTTATAGGCTCACAATGAGAATAAACAGATCGAAAACTTAGAACCCAAACATATTTCATGTAATTTTCTAAGCGTAAAGAATCTAAAAGTTAAATGTTTTAATTAAGTATTTAAAAAAATATATATAAATTTGAGATAATATATTAGGAAAGGAATAATGCCACCCCATGCAAATATGTACCGCTCATAAGGAACTGCAAAGTAATACATACAGTTTGCGGTTCGAGTGTTGCTTCCACGAGTCAGATTTTAAATGTGCGGCTCAAGAAGTTGACAAAGATATAAGATTCAATCTGTGGAAAATCAATGTCTTTCATACAAGTAAGTATCAGGGAAAGCCAAGGGATTTTGTCCATCCCTAAAAACTCTTTCTCTGCAAAGTGCGCTTCTTACAATTTGCACCCAGATGTCCACAGGATTACGAAGAAATGATGAAGCCATTGCATCAACCGCGAAGTTGAATTAGTTGCATAACTTATATGCCACTTTGCTTCACAGCTGATTCCCAGTATGTTACCCAGTACATATTGATTCCCAATATGTTACCCAGAACATAACCTGCCCCAGAGCAGGTTAGCCATGGAGTGTAAGTTACTATGGTGATGAAGTAACTTAGAGTAAAAGCCAAGGCCATCAGAGTAAAAGCCAAGCCACTTTCATTGGACCTAAAACCCTAAAACCCAGGGTTGGCACAAACTAAACTGAAACTTACCTGGCTAGCCACCTAAACTGGCTTCATGGAACAAGCCCCAGGTGAACACAATAGGGTAACAAACAACAAGAGAGGGGTGGAAGAAAGGACCAAAACAGAAACAAAGACACACGGCAATGTAAACATGACATATGCTGAGAGGATTCTTTTTATTGCTTGAAGATCATTATTATGGGTTTTTGATTACGAATACTGCTAAAAGTTACATTTGATTAGATTTGTTAAGAAATTGTATGATTTTATGATGGTACATATTTTCACTGTACTTACTTCTGTCTAATGAAAAATGAGCCATTTGGAAGTTTTTATGTGATAGGAAGCCCTGGTATATTCTAGCATGATGTTTTACAGGCTTGATGCTATGAAGAGAGCCAGTCAAGCAAACCATGCAGGCAAAGTACCAGCTGCTACTTGTTTTACATTTACATTTTTTGACTTTCACATTTGAGTGTCACACCAGCCAACGGTGGAAAAATGATTGGAAGTTCACCGCTGGGAATGTGGATGACATTTGAAATGTCAAACAATACATAATTCCATGAAAAAAAGAGTATCCTCTCCAATTTGTTCATAAACAAAAGAAATGCTAGGGGTTATTTATGGGAAGATCCACCTCAGGAGTGATCAGGAGTAGGGAATACACACACACACATACACACATACACAAAGCTGAGTAAGAATTGTGTAGAAGAATTCATACAGAACATGACCTTTTATTACAGCAGCCGATCAGCCCTCCTGTCAGTTCCATCTGTACTATCTTCCTGCATCTTCTTTCTTTCTGTCTTTCTTTCTTTCTTTCTACTAACAATAAGTACCAAATAGTACCATTATAGTTACATATACATGCTAGTTTTTATTCAACTTTGACAATGTGAATGACACATACTTTTGACAATGGCAAATAGATACAAGAAAATCAAATATCTTAACCCAGTGGAAAAAACCCAAAGTTAAAAATAAATGAGGATAAAACTAAAAATTTACGTCAAGCCCTGTAGATATTAATGTAGTGTTCAGCCATTGTCTTGTTGTAACCTATACTTTCCAATCACATCTCCATAAAACCTCATTTTGCAGATTTCGTGCAAGCCGCACCTCCATTATTTCTGAAATATCACCATGCACCTCTCTCCAAAATTGCTGTATCTTTGAATAAGACCAGAGAACATGGACTAAAGTGCACTCTGCCTGATAGGGAGTAACAGCAGTGTACTTAAGTAATTATTTTAGATGTAGTAAAAGTTAACTGAAGTACACAAAATTACTAGAGAAACAGGTTACTTTAGAAACCTTTAAATATAAAAATAGATATCTAAATCCTTCTCCCGGGCTTTTTATTTTTTTTTAAAGGCAATTAAAAAAAATAGTTCATTCAGAATAAATCAGTTTAGTTGGGTCAACATTAATTAGTTGGTTTAGGTCAAATTAATTTACTCTAGTATATTTAAATAAATTTATTACATTTGTCAAACTAAATTTTCTTATGTTAGTCCAGCTTATGTTGGTCCAAGCAGTTTCATTCATCATTATACACAATGTATATAATGAACAAATACGAAAGGACTGTTGTCAGTACTGACATCAGTATAGATCACTGAGTGCCCGCAGCCTAAGCACAAGCACCACTCTTCAGCACAATGGTAATCAAAAACATTACAGAAACTCCTTCAAATGTCCATCATAACTGAAGATTAAACACTAACATGTATTTCCCTTTACTTAAAAACACATAACATAACACTTAATCCCTAAATTTACCCTCCTAATGCAGTCCCTTACAAAGCATGCTGGGAACTACAGATCCAATGCCCAGTTAGTTATGTCAACAAAAATGATTCATGTAGTTTTAACACAAATTAATTAAGTAAACTTCAGTTTTAAATATATTAAGTGGATTGAGCACATTGAAATTAAGTTGTGAGAAAATCTTTAAAAAAAAAATCATGCTACTTTAGCTCATTCTAATTAATTAAACTGAACAAGAGGCAAAAAAGAATGTTTTTTTTGAGCATACTTAATGACATCAGTATCAGTATAGAAATAATAATAAGAAGATCACCTCAAAGAGGATTACAAGAACATCTGCAAAACTGCTCAAAAGAAATTAGCATGTCTAAGCTTTTGTTTTGAAAATTAATGAACAGCTGAAATTGTACAAGGGGAAGTTTCAAAAGTGCAGTTTAATTATTGGAGTTGTCCAGTGTTAAATCACCTGTTTGATGCCACCTCAACAACCAGCTGTTGAAAAAGATCTTTTTGAGAACAACAACAAAATGCAACATACAATTAAAATGCAATTCACAATGCTATGTGCCACCTATCCACTGTAAAATATGCATATATGGGAGATCATTAAATCTTGGGGGCCATTTTGCAGCTCCATGACATATTGGGAAGCATGGCATTCTGAATACTTGACTTGAACAGGAGGTTAACAATTGACTATAGATAGAAAATGGCCCTAATGTACATCCAAATCAACACAGATATGTGTCACAAAATCAATATTTAGGAAAAGCCATCTTAGTCTCCGAATTCAAAACCTGTTAAAAACCAGTGGTCTGAATTGAACTCTCCTTCTACAAATGTTTCACAAAACCTTCCAATCAGGCTTTTAGCCAAGCCACCACTCTTAGGTCTGTGTCCAAGATCGTTAACCCTCAATTATACTGTATGTAGCTTCGGATAAAAGCATCAGCCAAATAAATAAATCTTATCAGGCGTTCACCAAATATTAACTATGGGGTGCCGATAATGTTTCCAAAAAATGTTGTTTAAAACTACAGAAAATCCCCATGTGTTAAATTTAAATTGGCTTTCCTTATATATTCGGAAGGGTGCCAATACGTCTGAAACTGCGAGAGTGTTTTATTTGACCTGTGTGGTTTTTATTTATTTGTTTGGGAAAGGAAAAAAGGGAGGTTTAATATGTGTGGGGAAACAGCACGAGGAAGGATATTAGCTCGGTTAGATGAGCTTGGTGGTGGGTTGATGGTGATCTGAGATTTTAAGGTGGAGGAGATTGGCAGGGCTGGGTGGAAATAGAACAGTAGTGTATGTGTGTGTGTGTGTGTGTGTGTTACTCTTTCTGAAGGAGTCGTGGTGTGAAGTTGTTGAAAGAGTAGATAGGAGTGTGTGTTTGTGTGTATGTGTGTGTGTGTGTGTGTGTGTGTGTGTGTGTGTGTGTGTGTGTGTGTGCATGTGGGTGTGTGGGTGTAAAATGGTAAGGGGAAGAGGCAGATTTGCTGGGTAATTGAGTGTTTAATCCCATCAAAGTCAGAGCTATGCCGGCCGCCTTTCTGCCTAATCTGAGAGTAATTACATATCCCCCCGACTCCGCCTAATATACACACTCTCACACACTACATTTGGAGATGCCTTCACACAGCTTTTTGCACAAACACTTAAATGTACAGTACAATGGCTTGCATGCCGTAAGTATTCACCCCCCTTGAAATTTTCCGCATTGTATAGTGTTACAACCCGGGGAATAAAATGAGATTATAGGTCACGAGTGCACACAAAATATATGAAGTTTATATGAGGCAAAAAATAAATAAAAATATGGATCAGGAATATTTTGGAGTTATTTACAAATAAAAACAAACACATTGTTTATTTTACTATACTTACATTTAGTTATTTTAATTTTTAATAAGTAAATGAATTTCATGGTCTTAAAACAGAATCCTGTGCTGCAAATGCAGATTATGCTATAATATTTACATTTATGTATTTTTCCAGTAGTTTCATAGACTGACCAATACTGCCATACTGTGTTGAAATTCAAGTAATAATATAAAAGAATATGAAAGAAAAATGAATATTGCATAACCACAACTCTGCCTAAGAGATACCTAGAAGATATTCTGAGACTGCCATCCCTACAGTGAATGTGTGCATGGTAGTGATAGCACCACGTTGACAGTTATTCTTGGCCATAAAACATCCAAAAGTCCATTTTAGCTCCACATTTTGTAGAAAAGTTCAAGTGGGTTGGATACTTGCTTGAATAGGTGCACTGTATGCAGCATCAAATGCCAGCACACACTTATCCTGGGGCATCACAGCCCAGCATTGTCTATATTGTTGTGAGAAAGTTTCAGGAATGATCTCACACTGCTTTCTTTGGTCTTGTCAGTTCTTTTGCTGTGAGCATTAAAATATTCACGCTTGCTACAGAGCACCAGGTCATTGTGCCATAGAGTAAAGACTACACACACACACACACACACACACACACACACACACAAGCGCCACACTTATCTTCATTTACGAAGCACTTCTGTACACTGAAGCCCACCTACACACAGTCGAGTGTGCTGCATCGGACGAGGTTGGCACACCAACCTTTAGACTGAGGAGTAGAAATGAGGAGAACAGTCTGTGACTTGTATAACTGAGGCCCTCTTGATGATGGTTTTAAATCACTGCAGTAGGCTCGGTCCTTCTGTAAATCAGAGCTCTAGTGAGGGCATTTTTAAGAAAAGAGAAGACACTAAAAGCCGAGCGCTATGAAAGTAAATAGTATGCTAATGATCATAGCTTTATTTCCGTATGCCGCCATCAGTCAAGCAGAATAAAAGCCAAAGATAATAAAGAGAAAATGCGAGTGAGTGTGTGTGTGTGTGTGTGTGTGTGTGTGTGCGCGAGAGAGAGTTTATGTTGGTGTGCTTGTTATTGTGCACTTAAACCAGTTCGTTTGTGAGGATGTAACTGTCTTTGTGGCTTCTGTCACGCCGTTGACGAGACCTAGGACTCCTCGCTATGACAGCATTGTCGCCTTCAGCTGGCTCACGTACTGGTCTTGTCACTTCAATCTAAAACCTGAGACAGGGTGGAGGGCAGCAGAGCTCTGAAAGAAAAGGTCACGTCTGAAAAAGAGAGATTTTATGAGGGCATAGAGGAAGAGAAGGTCTTTATGTGGACTTTCGACCAGAGGGTCACTACATGTCAAATCACCTGAGGGAGGATGTTTCAGTGCTGGGCGGGTGACATCATGATAATATTCAGGAAATAACTGCATTGTACTTCTGTAATAATAGTAGATATAGTAAAAATTACATTAAATGTAACTATAAATGGTTAAAAAAGTATGTTGTCATTAATTAATAAATTACAAAATTGTCATTTTTGACAAATTACTGTAGTATAAGAGAAATAAAACACTTCGAGATATGCTGTTACTGGAAAATTATCAACCTCGGGTGGTAGCATTAAGTCGGTTTTGGGTCAGGTCGTATCTCACCACTCCATCGTTGATTATTTTCCAACAACTCTGTCATGTTTTGTTGCTTAGATGTTCTGTTTCTTGGTATATAATTGAAATAGTAATCCAGGTAAACAAATTATTAAGGAAATGGTATTATTTAAAGGTGTTGAATTTAGTTGTTTACCCATTGTTCATTGTATAATTTTTATTTACTATTGACCATGCTTCTGCTTGTTTTTTATTTTGAGGCCATGATCATATTTCATACTTTTATATTTTGATTAAGTGAGACATCTGGGATCTGTACTTCTAAAACACACAGAAAATTCACCCAAATGTTGAATCAATTAAATCATAAGCTTACACTCGTGTTTCTCACTAAAAATTGTGCAAAGCGTATGTCTTAAAATAGCGACGAGGAGTTTTAATCTGAATATCTGTGACCCTGTTAGCAGCCCATGGACCGTCAGAGCGGAGCTGGAGCCATCACTGTGACACTGACATTTTCACACAGTGCTGCTTTACGAGACTGACAGACCAGAGCTCTGCTATGACGGATTACAGTCAGCTCTCTCTCTCTCTCTTTTACTGTGTGTGTGTGTGTGTGTGTGTGTGTGTGTGTGTTCAGCCCATCATAGAGAAGCCTGGAATATTGTAATGCTACAGCACTGACAAGGAAGGCCCTGCAGGGACTGAGAAGAAAACATGAAAGAAAATGGTGGGAAAATACAGGAAATGGTGACTGATCACATGTATGTATGGTAGATGTTGCTGTGGCTAAATTCTGCAAAACAGACAAAATAATATACACTTACACAACCACTTTAAGTAAACACAAAATATGTTTTAGCAAAATAATTAGTCTATGATTTGATTTTGTTTTGGTTTATTTGCCTGCAATGATTATGTGTAAGGAGCCAGTTTAAAGTTGGGTCCTATCTCTGTGTGATTTGCTCACGATTTGTTCAAAGTTATGGATAGTTGCATGCCATAGTGAAACTAAAATAAACTTTGTAAATTCAGTTTGTAATCAGCTTGTACCAGCTGGGAAAATGTCTGTGAAGCAACTGCACGGTCACATCATCATCAAAACAGAGAAGAGCACTCTGCACAGTGGACAAAGATTTGAAATGTTTAAATGACCTAATAAAAATAAATTAATAACGAGAAATTTAGCCATCAGAACAGAAGTGACTGAATGATTCTTTCCCCAATGATGTTAGTGTGAACAGAGTGATGTTGAGGATTGTCTTGAGTAACTTTTGCCTCAGTTCAGGAAAGTATATAGTTTTCAAAACTACAGCATATATAGTAAATAAAAAAAAAGTCACAATGTGACCACGTGAAGGGTTTTCGCAGGCCACCACATATGCCTTTTCTTTCTGTCCTGTCTTTTTGTGAATGCATGAAATCACACACTGTACACATGTAGTATGCAGTATACTATGCAAACTCTGTGATATACCTGTCAGTCAAATTCACTTGTATTTGCAGTTACCTTGTAATACGTGTTTAACTTACTGCTTCACTTTTGGAGTGTAAGATAAGTGTTACAGATGTAAGGAGATAAAAAAAAAAAAAACGTTTAAGATGGAGTCTCTAGTGTCAGACATTTGTAATAGTCAGAACATTGGTTCCTTCATTGGTAACATATAAAGAAGTTTTACATTTACATTTGTGCATTTGACAGACGCCCTTGTCCAGAGAGATTAACATAAGTGCTTTGAAATTTCTATCAATATATCCTGATACTGGTTCACTAGGTCACGGACTAAGAATACCATCAGTCTAAAAACTCTGTTGGGGAGGTTATATAGGAACAAAATCACACAGACAACAATTGAAATTTTTAGATGTTGTTTGAAGACCGCCAGTGACTCAGCTGTTCAGAGATCTAGGGGAAGTTCATCCCACCTCCTAGGTACCAGAACAGAGAAGAGTCTTGATGCATGGCTTCCTTGTACCCTGATTGATGCTGGGACCAGTCAAGCAGTGCTAGAGGATCGGAGGGAGCGTGGTGCAGAGTGGAGTGTGATAAGTGATTTGAGTTAAGTGGGTGCTGGTCCATTTTTGGCTTTGTAGGCAAGCATCATTGATTTAAATCTGATGCGGGCAGCTGCAGGAAGCCAGCGGAGGGAGCGTAGCAATGGGGTGGTGTGGGAGCATCAAGACACATGAGAGAACCACTGTCTCTCCAGAGACATCAAGAGAAAAAAAGAGAAGCTGATGAGGCAATGAACTGTTATAAGTAAGTAATAACAGGAACTAGGAACTTTAACCAATCAACCCATCTTAACCAGTGATACATCAGTTCACATCATAGTGTACCACAATTATTAGCAGTCACATATGCACACTAAGAATTTTTAAATGCAGTGGGATGCTGCAGACTGGAAATTTTAACAAAGCTGCAGAAAATATCAAGGCCAGAAAAAACATATGGCTCAGACAGTGGTTCTCTCATTTCTCAGTGAAGCCAACTTTAATTGAGATACTGGGATGCATGTAGCCTCGTGCTGGCATACCAGCCTCTACAAATAATTTTTTCACCACCATCTGTATGAGAAAATGACACTTGGCATACAAAATTCATCAAGTATGTTCAGTTTTTGTGGACAGATTTCACTGTTTACTATGCAGACAGTGGAATACAATGCTTTCACTACTACATTCCTTCAAGCACAGTAAAAAAAAAAAAAAGGGAAGGAGAACATTCTGATTGATTCTTGCTATGCCCAGTGCATAACTTATAATACTATGTGGACTGGAAAGTGGTGATTCGATTATCAGGTCAATTGTAAATCCATTAAAGCGGAAAGATCTGCACTGCCCCTTGTCTGAACAAAGGTTGGCCCATTGGTTGGTGGATGCCATCACCTCAATTACAGACAGACAGGAACCTTGCTGTGACATGCCTCAGGCATCTCCTTCTCCTCCTCATAGGTAGTATTTGGAGGTGTGCCACTCCAGGAGGTCTGCTCTGCAGCTACCTTAGTGACACTATGTAGGTTCTCTAGATTCTACAAGGTTAATATCACCCTTCCCAGTGGCATGAGTGTGGAGGTCAAAGTCAGACACCCTTCCAGTCAGTCCTAGGGTGAGTTAACACCTTGTGACAAGTTGGGATCCATTATCTATCGATGCTAAAACAACTCTGTTAAAACAACCCTGATGGCTAGGAAGTGTGGAATAGATTGATAGATACCTATGTAACTGTGTTTCTTTGAACACCTGATAACATCCATGGTTCTCTGTTACTCAAAACTAAAACTGAACTTGATGAAAAGTTCACATTGATGAATTTTACACTGATGAGAGGTCTTGACATGTGTGGATACTCACACAAGAAGGTATCCTGGTGTTAAAACACCACCCCTAGTGGTACATAAAACAGGTTACATATGTAACCTGATGTTCTATGAACACTGGATAACCTCAAGGGTTCCCTGTCACTCTGAACCAGCACTGACCTGCTGGGGAACTTGGTGAGAAGGTTCCAGAGACAGATAACCATTGATAAGGGGATTTTGTTTGCAAAATATTATGTCACACAATTACCATGTGTGTCACACCTACCTCGTGGGAAGGTTGTGCACATGAAGGTGTTAAAACACTGCCCCTGGTGTTTATCGTGTCTTAATCAGACCATTGTTACATATATAATGAGTGTTAATCTTTCCACCCCAAAGTTGATTGAGTATAGCCTGAGGTGTTTTATTTTAGGAACAGTTCACCTCCATGAGAGCAGAGGACCCCCTCCCCTAGCAAACATTCTCACGATGTGAAGTCTTGCCAATATTTCATTTTCAAGTTCTGAGGTTTTTTTTTGTTTGTTTATTTTTTTTTGTTTGTTTTTTTTTAACTTTGATTGACATTTTGTGTTTAGATGTTTGCGTTGTTTTACCATTTGGATTTCTTTGTGGATTTTCTTTTTAATTTTATTGCCTGTGATATTGGATACTGTTCTGGATTTTCTAATAAACCTTACTCACATGGATTTTCAAACATTTGCTGGGTCCTGTCCAATACATTTCTCTTTATACAACAGCAATTTGCCAAATATTGCAAATTAAAAAAAAAGAAATCTGATGTCATATAGTACTTTTTATCCAGAAATCAACACCTTCTGACCAGTCAGATTTGTGAATTCAACAGCACTGTGATATAAATTTTTCATCTTTCAAGATATTTTATCTATAGTAGTGGAGTTCCCAATGCAAAGCACAGCTGGACACCACTTACTATGTGCATTAGGCTATGCACATATTGCAAGCATGGTCGATAATAATAACACTATGGTTCAAGCTTGCTAATGGTAGCTATTTGTAGTAATGTTGAGAGAGAAAGAGAGAAAATGTCAGAAAATTCCTTCGCTAATGGTATGCTTACTAGCTCGTACCAATACTTTTTAGTCCAGCTAAATGTTTGAGTGTGTGTGAATCCCATATGGCATTTATATGTCCTAATGGTACAAATGTTGGTAAATCAAATCAGGTCTAGCAAGTCTAGCAAATGACTCATGATCAGCACATCTGATGTGTCGTCTCTGACACTTCAGAGAGAGGTGTGCTGCAAAAGTGAGAAAATCTGAACGTGAAACAAAAGTGTTTGACAAGTGGAACCTTTACTCCCTGTATGAACCCTATCCATACATGTAACACACGTCACAACACAGAAGTAATCAAAATGGTGGGTGAGAGGAAACATTTGGAAAAGCAACATATTTTTATAGAAACACAATCCAACATAAAGTCATTAAGAGAAAATAATAAAGAGAGTTTTTCTGGTCATACAAAAAAATGAACCACTACATAATTATAATAATCTGAACTAATTAAAGTGTACAGAAGATTATATACCTGTTATGATACCTGTTGGAGACAAGCGCGGACGGGCAGGTTAGCGTGCGTAGAATAGACTAGACGAGGAAACACGGAAGACAGACGAAGGTCAGGCGATCAGGCGAACAATCCAAACAAGACAGGGCAGGGAATCGTAAACGGGAAACAGGCGGTATATATGATAACCAGGAAAATCCAGAATGTAGACAATGGCTTGGTCAAACGACAGAGTCACGATAACTGAGCGTTTACTTCGCGAAACGCTGACGTTAACGAGGTCTTTTATAACTTATGGCGAAGCACAGGTGTTCGCACTCAGTACTCCGGCGAACTTGAGCGCGGGCATGGCTGGGAAGTGTAGTTCTCATCCGCCATGTTTGTAGGCGGCACTGCATTCTGAGAACTGCAGCTGTGAGTTCGCCGCGACGTAACAGAGCCCCCCCCAAAGGGCTCACTCCGGGAGCTGAATCCCTCCGAGGCCTCCCTCTCCTCCGGGGTCCCGGTCTATCTGGGTGAGCAGCATGGAAGTCTCTGCACAAGTTTGCGTCCAGAATGTCCTGGGATGGGATCCAGCACTGCTCCTCTGGGCCATATCCCTCCCAGTCCACCAGATACTTGATTCTTCCTCTCCTATGTCTGGAGTCCAGGATGTCGCGGACGCGGTAGGCTGGGCGGCCTTCAATCTCCAGTGGTTCCGGTGGGGAGTCATCCGGCACCGCCGTGGCCAAGGGACCCGGTATTACTGGCTTGAGGAGACAGGATGGAATGACGGGGCGATGCGGCTGTGCTTGGGCAGGTCCAGGTGGTACGTGACTTCGTTAATCTGCTTCAGGATCTGGAAGGGGCTGATATACTTGGGTTTGAGTTTTCTGCCCGGGAGTGGCGACTTTAGATCTCTCGTGGAAAGCCACACCCTGTCCCCGGGTTGATAGTTGGGGTGATTCCTCCGGCGCCGGTCCGCCTTCTATTTGATCGTGCAGGAGGCCTGCACCAACTGTTGATGGGCGCTTTCCCAGACCTGTTCACTCCGGCGGAACCACTCATCTACCGCTGGTGAGTCAGTGGGGGAGGCGTTCCAGGGAAACAATGGCGGCTGATAGCCCAAGACACACTGAAAGGGGGTGAGCTGGGTGGCAGAATGTTGTAGAGAGTTTTGTGCGTATTCCGCCCACGGGAGGAAGTGGCCCCAGTCCTCCGGATTGGTGGCGCAAAAGGTTCGGAGGAATTGTATGATTCTTGATTGGCCCGTTCTGCCTGTCCATTGGCCTGGGGGTGGTAACCGGAAGTGAGATTAACGGTGACCCCTATCTTCTCCATGAAACTGGCCCAGAGGCGAGATGTGAATTGCGGACCCCTGTCACTCACAATCTCCTCCGGGATGCTGAAGTATCTAAACATGTGTTGGAAAAGTAGTTCGGCTGTGGCAAAGGCAGATGGGATGGCCGGTAGTGGAATTAGGTGCAGGGATTTCAAAAACCGATCGACGACCACCAGTATCACAGTGTTACCTTGTGACTCCGGCAGGTCCGTTATGAAGTCTAGAGCCAGGTGGGACCACGTGCGTACAGGTGTGGGGAGAGGTACCAATTTTCCGGCTGGTAGAGCACGTGGCACTTTAGACTGAGCGCAGGTGGAGCATGAGGATACGACGTGCTGTACCTCCCTAGGCATGTGGGGCCACCAATATTTCTCGGCCAGAAGTTGGTAAGTGCGACGAGCTCCCGAATGACCCGTCGCTAGTGTCATGTGGGCCCAAGTGATGAGTTCCAGATGGTACTGTTTCAGTACGAATTGTTTACCGGGAGGACATGCTGTCGGGATTCGTGACCTGGGGAAGAGAGCTAAGGCTTTATCTAGGGTCCACTCTATGGCACTAACAATACAGGAGGGGGGCAAGATATAATCTTCGTGGTTCACCTGACTTTTAGGGGAGTGGATTCGAGAAAGAGCATCGGCCTTCATGTTCTTTGCTTCTGGCCTATATGACATAGTAAACTGGAACCTGGAGAAGAACAGGGACCAGCAAGCTTGGCGGGACGTGAGCCGTTTGGCGGTCCTCATGTACTCTAGATTTTTATGTTTCGTATAGATTATGAACGGGTGGTCGGCCCCCTCCAACCAGTGTCTCCACTCCTCTAGGGCCAATTTAACTGCCAGGACTTCCCAGTTCCCCACGTCATAATTGCGTTCAGCAGGCGACAACTTTTGAGAGAAGAATGCTACAGGGTGCAACTTGGGCTTGTCTCCGAATCTCTGAGACAGAATGGCCCCCACTCCCGCCTCAGAAGCATCAACCTCCACGATGAACGGTCTGGGGGGATCCGGGTGTCTGAGGATGTGGGCCGTGGTGAAGGCCCGCTTAAGCTTATCCAGAGTCTCCTGGGCGTTTGGGGTCCAAAGGAGTCGCCTGGGCTTACCACGCAGGAGGGAAGTCAGGGGTTGTGCTATTTTACTAAAGTCTCGGATGAATCGCCAATAAAATTTCGCGAAACCAAGGAAACGTTGCAACTCCCTGATGGTTCGGGGAGTGGGCCACTCCACCACCACTTGAATCTTGCGTTGGTCCATGACGATTCCTTTCGGACTAATGACATACCTTAGGAATGAGATTGTGTGATGGTGGAACTCACACTTCTCAGCTTTTACATAAAGCTGATATTACAGCAGGCAGTGCAACACTTGCCAGGCATGGTTGATGTGCTCTTCCAGGGATGTTGAATATACCAGGATATCATCAATGTAGGCGATGATGCACCTCCCCAGCATGTCCCTCAGGACATCATTGATTAAGTTCTGGAACACTGAGGGGGCGTTAGCGAGCCCATACGGCATGACTAAGTACTCATAGTGCCTGGAGGTGGTACTAAAGGCCGTCTTCCACTCGTCCCCCTCCCTGATGCTGATCAGGTTGTACGCGCTACGTAGGTCTAGCTTCGTAAAAATGGTCGTGGACCTTTGCTGTTCAAGGGCTGTGGGAACTAGTGGTAGGGGATACCGGTACTTCACTGTAACCTGGTTGAGGCCCCGATAATCAATACATGGTCGAAGGCCCCCTCCTTTCTTTTCTACGAAGAAGAACTCGGCGGACGCAGGGGACGTGGAGGGCCGAATGTACCCCTGTTGGAGAGCCTCCTGAATGTACTCCTCCATGGCCCGATGTTCAGCTTGGGAGAGTAGGTACACCTGACCCCGAGGTGGACTGGCTCCAGGTAGGAGGTCTATGGTGCAGTTGTAGGGTCTGTGTGGTGGTAAACTGCTTGCTCTTTCTTTGCTGAACACCTTGCAGAGGTCACGATATTCTGGAGGGACTGTGACAGCAACATGAGACATAGGACTCTCCACTGTCGTGGTAGCCACAGGGACCGTGGGGCCACTCACGCAGAGGTGCAGACAGTACGGGGACCATTTGGTAACTTGTTTGTCCGTCCAAGATACCTGAGGGTTGTGACGCTCTAGCCAAGGCAGGCCGACAATGATGGGGTGCCTGGTAGAGACTGTGACGTACAGGATGATGGTTTCGTGGTGAAGAGCACTGACTTGTAGGTTTATTGGCAGTGTGCAGTGTGATATGACCCCCCCTCCTATTGGGGACCCATCGAAGGATTGGACTTCTCAAGGTTGGAGCAGGGGGAGTATGGGGAGGCCGAGATTCTGAGCTGTCCTCTCATCTATGAAGTTCTCGGCTGCTCCTGAGTCGATGGGCGCTGAAAGTACAACAGACTGGCCTGAATGCTCTATTACCACAGGTAATACAAAGATATGAGAAGTACGTAAATGGATTGGACTCACCCGGCTGGTGACGAGGTTGGCTGTCCGTGCTCCCCTCGGCCTGTTGTGGCGTCCTATGGGAACACTGGCGAATGACGTGGGTGCCCTCGTCGCAATAGAAGCACCGTGACTCGCAAGATCGCCTCTCCCTCTCCTCCTCACGGGTCTGGGCACGACCGAGCTGTATGGGTTCAGCTGGTGGAGCTGGCTCTGGTGGAAGGGGACTCTACAGCGCGGGACGGTTCGTACGGTGTAGACGATCCAACCATATTGCCAGGTCAATGAGGTCATCGAGGGTAAGCTACTCGCCCAGGCATGCCAACTCTCGAACCAACTCCGGGTTTAGCCCCTGACGGAACGCGGTCTTCAGTGCTGGCTCATTCCACCCGCTCCGTGCAGCGATGGTGCGCAAACTCCAGAGTGTATTCTACCACGTCACGTGAGCCTTGCGTGATCTTCAGGAGTTCCTGACCGGTCTCCCAGCCGTCAGGGGAATGATCTAAAGCGTGTTGGAAGCGGGAGAGGAGGTCCGCTAAAGAGGGTCCGGTACCTCCTCCTCGCTCCCACTCCGCCGTAACCCATGCCAGGGCGCGTCTGTTGAGTAACGCCATGAAGTGAGTAAGCTTTCAGGTCTCCGGCATATCCGGGTGGCTCTCGAAGAACAGTGTGCACTGTAGCATGAAGCCCTTGCATCGCTCCGGCTCTCCAGCATATCTTTCCGGTGTAGGCAGTGGCGGGTAGTGCACAACTGTGCATAGCTGGAGTGGATGCAGCTGGTGTGGCTGGAATGTACGCAGCCAGCGCTAGTTGGGCACACGCGGGGGAAAACGATGGAGGAGGCGTGTCAGTAGCAGGAGAAATCGTGGTCTGCATCGCGGAGGAGCTTAGGCACGCCAATCTCTCATTCAAATGAGATAGCTGATCCTGCTGTACAGCTATTGCGTGGTTTTGCTCTATGATGCGGCGTTGCCACTCGGAGGCGTCCGCTGCCTCCATAGTAGGCGAAGTAATCTGTTACGATACCTGTTGGAGACAAGTGCGGACGGGCAAGTTAACATGCGTAGAATAGACGGACAAGGAAACACGGAAGACAGACGAAGGTCAGACGATCAGGCAAACAATCCAAACAAGGCAGGGCAGGGAATCGTAAACGGGAAACAGGCGGTATATCCGATAACCAGGAAAATCCAGAATGTAGACAATGGCTTGGTCAAATGACAGAGTCACGATAACTGAGCGTTTACTTCGCGAAACGCTGACGTTAACGAGGTCTTTTATAACTTATGGCGAAGCACAGGTGTTCGCACTCAGTACTCCGGCGAACTTGAGCGCGGGCATGGCTGGGAAGTGTAGTTCTCGTCCGCCATGTTTGTAGGTGGCACTGCATTCTGAGAATGCAGCTGCGAGTTCGCCGCAATGTAACAATACCTGAAATTATATAGGATCGACTCAAAGTCTAGAGTATATAGTCTGATGAGTGAATGAAACTATCTAAACAATATTGCATGTATCTCAACCAGAAGTGAAGTTAAAGTATTATAAAGTCATGAAAAAAAACATTAAAAGAGAAAAAAAATGCATATCATTTTGATTCCACTGCAGAACATGTGCATCGAATATAAACTCAGCAAAAAAAAGAAATGTCCCTTTTTCAAGAGGCTGTATTTTAAAGATCATTTTGTGAAATCCAAATAATCATTACAGATCTTTATCGGAGAGGGTTTAAACCATGTTTTTCATGCTTGTTTATTGAACCATAAACAATTATTGCACATGCACCTGTGAAACAGCCCTTAAGTACGAACAGTTTACAGGCGGTAGGCAATTAAGGTCACAGTTACAATAACACTAAAGAGACCATTCTACTGATTCTGAAATACACCAGAAGAAAGATGTCTAGGGTGCCTGCTCACCTGCGTGTACATGCAATAGGCCTGCTGCAGGGAGGCATGAGGACTGCAGATGTGGCCAGAGCAATAAACTGCAATGTCTGTAATGTAAGATG
>JANDJT010000168.1:10138695-10161039 GCA_024331685.1 Stegophilus panzeri
ACATGGCAAACATTGTAGTCCGATGTTCCGTTTTAGCAAGTAATCTTGAACCTGCAGAATTTCTTCACAAGTAGCTCCTTTCTTGTTTCCGAGCCTGCCCTTCACATTTTGACATCTTCCGTAGGTAATGTGATATGACTTTAAAAGAAAAAAGTAAATTAAAGGAAGGTTTAGATCCAAACAGATCCAGACAGCATTTGTATAGCCTCTTTCACATAATTAATAGAAATGAAGGACAATCAGACAGGGGTTGGTGAACACAAGCTAGCGTTAAAATCATGGGACAATTGACACACCAATTGATCTGGTTGAGGCTTAATGCAATTGTTTTGAGTGCCAATGAACCATAGTTGTTCATTTAAGTTAAGCAATGTGCCCAGATGTAATGTACAAGATATGTTGTGTAGTTTGCTACCTTCTTGAAACTGAACACATACTACTGATATGTTCAACATAATGCAGGATGCAGCATAGATAAAACCCATCTGAACCAGTTAGCTAGCTAACTAATGTAATAGCATAATTAATCAACATAGCATAAAGAAATATTTACATTTACTCTGGACATCTTTCACTGCATAGATCTGGTAATCATAACTGCTTTTTTTTTTCCTTCCACAGATCTTGTAAGTGGTATGTGCTTTACTTTTTTCTGAAGGTTGAAACTGAGGTGCTGCATCATTAAACACAGCATTACCAATGAAATGTATACAGAACTGTGCAAAAGTGTTAGGCACCCTATTTTTTTTTTTTAGTACAAACTTTGTTATAGATTTGTATTTCATGACTCCTACATTATCGAGTCAGTACAAAAATATTTTATATTTCCAAACATTAGTTTTCCACCACAAAATTAAATGTTACAGGAAAATGTTTGTATGTCAGCAAAGAAGGCAGTATATTACGCAAGAGACAAAAAAAAACATAATGAAGGCTGCTGGATTTTGCTGCAAAAATAAGAAGCAAGTGCAACAGTCAAAATCTACAGAAGAACCTTGACTGGTTCTGCAAGATGCTCAGTAAAACTTACAGCTCATTTCCTTATAAAACTGCTGAAAATGTACCTGAGACTTAACGCAAAGGGTCGTCAAACTAAATATTGACTTTGTTTAATTTATTACCGTTTATTACTACACTTTACAGTATTTAAAAAAATGTAGAAACATTTAATTTCTATATTTTTGAAGACATCTTTGCGGCACAACATTTCTTTTCATGTTCCTACGACTTCTGGACAATACTGTACATTTCAATCAGGATCATCTGACAAGTACTGATGCTGTGTTGTTTTATTATTTGTGCAGCAGCCTGAAAAATCAAGTCAGAATGTCAGTGCTGCTGAATTCTGGCAAACAGCCGAAATGATGAATAATTAGATTTTGGGAAAAATTGGGGTAACTAGATTTTACACAGTGCAGACTCATGCAAAGGTGAAATGTATTTCACTTCAGGAAAATATAAATTTTTCAAAACTTATCTATTAACTAGAAAATTTCAGTATGTGAAGGGTTTTCCTAGACTGCCACACATTAGTTTAGATTTACCCACACACTGAGGTTATTTGTAGTCAAAGGCCTTACATGGTGACTGGATTGACCATTAAGTTTCATCTGGCAACCCATGATTTCTAGGGCTGGAGGACTCGAATCTGATCTCAAGATATTTTCTTATTGACCTGGACTTGTGTCTGACTTTTTGTTTTTCGTTCTTGGACTTGTTTTAGTCTTGGGGATTGGTCTCACTAAATATGGTGTTGACTGATGGTTTGTAAAAAAAATAATCATTCATGACTGTAATGTATTTTACTGTGTTGTTTAATTGTTCATGTTTATTCATCACTGCAAATGTGATACGATCATTTTATCATTTTAAAACAACCATCTAGCATAACTCTTCTCAAAAAAAATAATAATAATAAAAAAATCTTAAATTATGCAGTAAAATAACTAGATTAGAGCCATATCTTTCTTGATGAAATATCATTGGCTACAGGATTATTCTTCAGGATTGTAAGTAATTTTCAGGAGAATTTGCTAGTTTGGGATGGCGTATACAAAATTGATTTAAAGGCTTGGCCTTGAAAAGGATTTGATGGTTTTCAGTCCCAATCTTGACTCAGTCTTGTTTTTTATTTGTCCTTAATCTAGATCTTGCCTCAACCTACTTACTGTAAGACTTGGTCTTGACTCTATTTCAACTAGTTCTGGTCTTGGACTTCTCTTGGATTGACATATGCGGTCTTGACTACAGCCCTGCTGATTCCTGCATGATCTCCTCTGCATGTCTGCACATGCTTTATACAGGTTCTCTTTGGTTTAATATTAAGATAAACCATGATAGGTCAATGGCAAACTGGTAAATCAATCACAAACATACATAAGCGGTCAAAGGTTTGGGGTCACCCAGAAAATGTATACATTTTCCACAAAAACTCACAATTTTATTAATCAAGTGAGCAGTAAAATGAACAGATAATGTAGTCAAGACATTGACAAGGTTAGAAATAATGATTTTTTTCAGTTCAGATTTTGTTTTCATCAAAGAATTCTCCCTTTTGCAGCAGTTACAGCTTTGCATACCTTTGGCATTTGAGCTATCAGTTTGTTGAGGCAATCTGAGGAAATTTCACCCCATGCTTCTTGAAGCACCTCTCACAATTTGGAGTGGTTTGATGGGCACTTTTTACTAACCATATAGTCAAGCTGCTTCCACAACAGCTCAATAGGGTTGAGATCTTCTGGGCAGTCCATTACAGATAGAATACCAGCTGACTGCTTCTTCTCTAAAAAGTTCTTGCATAGTTTAGAGCTGTGCTTTGGGGCATTGTCCTGTTGTAGCCACTGTGATAGCCATCCTTGTTCAAGATCCCTTATATCATGTATAAATCTCCCACTTTAGTACCACCAAAGAAACCCTAGACCATCACCTTTCCTCCAGCAGTATCACAAATGTTCTTTTTTTTGTTCCAAACACCTCAAACTTAAATTCGTCCATCCATAAAACCCCCCACCATCCCTTTGCAACTCTGCCTAAAAGGACAGCATCCTGGAGTTGCCTCTTGACTGTTGGCATTGAGACCAGTGTTGAGACCTGCAGGTACAATTCAATGAAGCTGCCAGTTGAGGACCTATGAGATGTCTGTATTTTAAGCTAGAGACTCTGATGTGCTTGTCCTCTTGCTCAGTTGTGCTCCAGATCCTCCTACGTCTCTTTCTATCCTGGTTAGAGCCTAGTTGTGCTTTCTTTGAAGAGAGTAATACACACAGTTGTATGAAATCTTCAGTTTCTTGGTAATTTGTCACATTTTCTAGAACACAATTTGTCACTTTCCTAGAACAAGAATAGACTATTCAGTTTCAGAAGATTCAGATGGCTTTCTTTAAGCCATTTTGAGTCTATAATCAAATCCACAAATGCTGATGCTCCAGATACTCAACTAGCCTAAAGTAGGCCACTTTTATTGCTCATTTAATCAGCACAATGGTTTTAAGCTGTGCTAACATAATTGCAAAAGGTTTTTCTAATGATCAATTAGCCTTTTAACATGAAAAACCTGGATTAGTTACCACAATGTGCTTTTGGAACACTGGAGTGATTTTTGCTGAAAATAACCCTCTTTATGCCTATGTAAATATGCTTTTCTTTCAAAACCAAGGGAATTTATAAGTGACCCCAATCTTTTGACAGGTAGTGTAGATTTAATTAGAATACATTTGTTATTAAACCCCTTTAACTGGAACCCTGAGTAGACATTAATTTAAACATAATACATATTATGGCCACTCCAAGCCACCCTTTAGCTCCACCCTTTATAGAGGGTGTGGAAACATGGGTGCTAAATTTGGTTTATGTACTCTTCCCATTGACACAAATGGTGCTGTGAAATCAAATCATCAGCTGTCTATGTCTTGACCAAACCACTGATTCCAAGTTTTTATGTGGATCAAATGTTTGATCTGTTTTCTTTCTACAAACAGAGAACTGGGGGCCTAAATGCAAACACTGAGGTCTTGTTGTCTTCATTCTCATTTGATCTTCTCTGTTTTGAGATGATGCAGAAAACCTCAGGCATAAATAGAGAAAGGACCAATAGAAAAACATGTTTTCTCCTATTATTGTCACATACTTGAGCGCATATTAGATGAGTAATGCAGGCCAAATTTAAACTATAGCAATGCAGCACACCGAGAGACCTGGATGAGTCAGTGACTGCCAGTTACATCAAAGTAGAAGAGCCTGATTTAGATTATTTGTTTGTGTGATAGTTGATTTAAAGCATCAAAAGAGGTATATTACAAAAAACATCATGTGTATTCATTTCGCTGACCCTTTAATCCAAAGTGATAGGATAAAATTGTTCAGTTGACGTTTATCAGCCTTGCTGAAGGACCTTCAGTGGCAGCTTGACAGTGCAGGGATGTGAACCTTCTGATCAGTAGGTCAAAGTCTTAACCACCGAGACCAAGAAGAGATATCAGAAGACCACACCATAGCAAAGACAAAACTACCGGATGGACCCAGGGAGTGGCAACGGGATTGTCCAGGGAGGGTTGAGCAGCTAGACTCCACACTGATACACCTTTCCAGTATCTTTTACATAGTAAATGAAAAGAAAACAGAGGTATTGACAAATACAGACAAAAAAAACCCAAAAACTGAAGATGAGGTGCTGCTGTCCAGGGAAGCAGAAAATACACATTATTCAGCATTGAGTATAGGTATTCCAAGAAGTGTATTTTATGATATACAGCTGAGGATAAACACATAGATATTCTTTATACATAGCTTCTGAAATTGAGTTCATGTTCAAAACAGCTGACTCAAGCTTCAGACCACTTTCTCAATTTACCTGCAAAATCTCACAGAGAATCCCAAATAAGATTCATTGATTCATCTTCAGTAACTGCTTTATATAGGTTGGGGTCATGATGGATCCACAGTTTATCCCAAGAACACTAGATGCAAGGCAGCACAATCACAATTAGACCTAGGGGACTGCTGATTTTCTGGGATTTTCATGCACAACAGTCTTTAGAGTTTACACAAAATGGTGTGGAAAACTAACAACCAACCAAACAAACAAACACACAAACATCCAATTAGGAGCAGTTCTGTGGATGGAAATGCCTTGCTGATGAGAGATGTCCGTGAAGAATGGCCAAACTGTTTCAAGCTGACAGGAAGTAAATCAAATAACCACTCTTTACAACCGTGTTGAGTGGAAAAGCATCTCAGGACATAAAACGCAACCCTTGAAGCAGATGAGCAACAACAACAAAAAACACATCAGGTTCCACTCCTGTCACATTTTTCGAATGTGAAAATTAATCGAAGCTCTACATGATTTTAGGCATTACTGTCCTGTCACATGATTGGTTGATTGGATAATTACATGGATATGCAGGTGTTCAGGTAACCCTTGTACACTTGTGTTCTGGTTTCCTGTATATCATGATTCCAGAGTCATTCCACTCTGATAATATATAAAGCACATAAGGAGTGCTTTCCAAACTCAATAAAAACATTCTGTACATGGTACTCATGATAGAAGGAGCTACTGTCATGCTGCCTGTCCTTCCCTGGGAAAAAAGAAGAGAACTTGGATGGAAAGCTTACATGATATGGACTGCACTGACAGACACCATAACTGTGAGTAGGCTAGTTTTGACATTGTGTTATGTTTATACACATGTTTGCTTTTCTAATAATTATTTCACCTACCCAATTTTGAATCATGTGATGGCTAATCTGAATTTGTTCTGGCAAGATTAGTGCATTTGTAACAACTGTCAGAGTAAGAAACAACCATTTAACTAGCAGCTACTCTACTAATGCTAATATAAATAAAACTTTTAGCGGCTACATGCTCATTATAAATGAGCTAATTTCTCTTTCTTCTTGTGTGTAATATGTTTTGTAACATCTTTGTGCTGTATCCAGAAAGATTTGACTTGGTAAAATATAATATGTTGTCAAAATTAGTAAGCTAGTAGGCTAGTTCTTAAAAAGCTTTGCTTTCTTTGCTAGCAATGTAGATTAGGCAGTAGATTAATTTTGTGCATTTCTGTAAATAAGCAGTGACATAAATGTATGTGGGCTACAAACAACGGGCATTTTATTAAGCTTTTATTAGTTGCCTCAGTAAGATTTGTCATATTTAATAATGGCAGCTGAGGCACCAGTGGGCCAAATTTAATGAAACTGAAAGAGGAAAAAAAAAATATATTTATATATGCTGCTTATGGGGGTGATTTTGAATCAAAATAGAGGCAGTTTCAGAGAATGTCATAAGGTACAACTAGCCAAATATTTGTTAATAGTGTGTTTAACAATGAATGTATGTAGCATAATGTGTAGCTTTACCATGTAGCTTGTGGCCAGCTTGTTGTATGCACAATTTCCTGTTGAAAAACAAACAAACAATAGAAACCATAACAGAAATTCTAATGGTTTTAATAGTTATAATAGGAATTGTATTGGTTTTAATGGAAACTCTAATGGTCCTTTTGGGTCTCTTCTGGAAATGTGTTGGGTTCTATTGGTGGCATGTTTATATCTACTGGAAACCATTACAAACCATTAAATCCTAATTGAAAATGAACCAAAACACACTACATTTGTTAAAGGTTTTAATCGTATTTGTAGTGGAAACCATTAGAATTTCTGTAATGGTTTCTGTAGTTTTGTTTTTCAGCATGATTGTAAGAAAGGCTCTGAAAATTTTGCGCTGTATAGATCTAACTTAATCAATACCACAATATTTACCAGTGTTCAAGCTACACATTTATGCCAGATTCATTATTTCTGCTAACTTTATGCTACTCAGTATCCTTTACTCTCAGCAATGTCTATTTTTTTTTTCTGTTCCTGTTTTGAAATTTCTTTTTTCTCTTTCTCTCTTGAGTGGCTTTAATAGTCCATGAAAATGTAATATTATATATTGCAAACAATGTCCTTATTGTCGTCCAAATATGGTGGTGGATTTTAAAAAATAAAGAAGAAAAGACCAATATCTGTTCGTATTGTTTCATAGTTATTGACTTGTGGGGAATTTGTATACACAATGTAGGCTAATTGTGTAGACAAGTCATGTGACCCAGGCCATGATGCTGCCTGGAACAGACCTTACAGTTGTTAAACTGGATCTGTGGGTAGGTTCATCTACTTTGATTTACTCTGTTCTGCCAGTTTCATCACACATACCATATATGATTGAGCCCTTTAGTTTTTGAATGATGCTCCAGTTCCAGAAATGGGAGTCCTAGTAATGCAATGGATTCAGGCAACAGTATTACCTAGATAACCAAGTCAAGGGTCAAACTTACAGTTTGAAAGTTTTATTTAGCATGACCTAGTTCCCCATTTAAACTCTGCTTCTACTTTCCTCTATCACCCTCCACTCTTTTTTTCCCACCCTCACTTTTTTCCTCTTGTAGCCCTAATCCTTTCCTTTGCTATCTCTGATCCTGTTTTATTCCTCTCACACTTGAGTGCAAATTGTTCTCTCTTGGATTCAGTTTGTAAATGGATTACTCACTCTTTTAACACACTCTCTCTTGCTGTAATTGTTAGTGTATTAGCAGTTAAGCTAGTTATCCACTAGAGGTCCGTATTAACAGAAGGCTGACAGGGACGGTGGGATCGGTTGGCCTAGTGTGGCATATTGTGCAGATTGGTGAAAGTGAGACAACAAGGTTAGATAGTTATAATGTAGATGTCTATATCAAGGAGAGCAATTTGCCATTAAAACTTGTGAAGGCTTAGCTCTACGAATACCTGGGGAGACTCTTACATTTGCTGTAGTGCATCTGCACCTCTAATTGAGCCAAGTGTGGAAGTTGTGTTTTTTTCGAAAGCTTGACATTGTGATTCAATTATTTGCAAGAGGCAAGCGGTACATGCTGATTTTAGTATAGAATGGTTTAAAGACTGTTAGAATATGTAGTTTTCCGTCAGGTAAGCTATATGAGAGTAAAGCTGAAGCTTAAGCACCAGATATTTGAAACGAGACTTCCGTGTCGCATGGGAATGCAATTTGTAACATTTCGTGATGCTTATTTGGTTGCCCGGATTTGCAGAACAGCTCTATAGCTCACATTCAGAATAAAAATGAGAAATATTTTCTTCATGTTATCAGATTACCTGCTGTCATTGACACAAGTAACAGAGCAATATTCATACAATACAGTAGCCATGTTTAACACAATAGCCCTGTTTGGCTTGGATTAGTTTTAAATGTGGAGTTGTTCATGTAATCATTACTGGAGTGTCTCTGTCCAAATCTGTAAGGTCAGTAATTGTGCATACACATATGAAATGATTGCAGATTATATTATATATACAGTGCCGTCCACTATTATTGGCAGCCTTGGTAAATATGAGCAAAGGATTCTGTGAAAAATTGTCATTATTGTTTAACCTTTTGATCTTTTGTTTTTAAAAAAAAAAAATCACAAACATAGTAAGTCAAGCTTAGTATGAATTTATTGAATTCAGCCAGTAGGCATGTTTGTGTATGTGATAACAATTAAAAGATTAGTATCTAGTGGGGTTTTTTTTCTTCTCTTTAGGCTTTAAGCTATTTTTATTCATCAGTGGTTCAGTCAAATAATGACCCATCACAGGCTGAAATCCCAAATTGCACACACATTGCATACTGCTGCCATTTCAGAATGTATCTCTTTTCCCAAATGCTGTTCGATCCAGGCATTTTTGCCAGCTGACAGTAATTACCATGTCAGAATGAGAGAGAGAGAGAGAGAGTGTGTGTGTGTGGGGGGGGGGGGGCATGTGGCAGAATAACCTCACTGAAGGACAGCTGGAATACAGTGACAAGCCCATTAGTGATGTGCTAACACCAATGGCACATTATCAGCATGGTAAGATGCATATTCTTCTTTTCATATCAGAGGAAAGGTAGGGAATATTGAGTGCTTTGATAATCACTGGCATTACTAAAAACAGATGGATCAAGCGAGCAGGGCATCTTCAAACCTTGACTTCCTGACCACTATGCTTCCATTTTATGCACATGTATGTGTCTCACACAAGCACCTGCTGAAATGTGAGACCTTGTCTAGCAAGGAGGAAAGACTGAGTTTGTATGGGTGTGATTGGCAGGCCCTGACATGGTGAAATGAGTTCTGGGGTTTGGAGATTTCTCGATCTGTCTCTCGCTCATCAGTCTGTATCACCTGACTTCCAGGTCTCAGCATGCATGAAGGGTAACGAGCGATGCCTGGCACCCGCATGCCTGCTGTCCAAGCGCATACACTGTGTTACCTGGCATGGTAGGGTAGCTGTCATGGCCTGCCTCTCTCCACAGAAAAGTTCTATCACCCACTGACCCATCAAACTATACAGCAAACTGACTCTAAACATATCAGCCCTGAAGCAGTTCAGATGTAACTACCTGAAGAGAATACTGAACTAAACCTGAGATGAGTTTATGTTCAGCCAACTCCAGAAGTAAGAGAATTCAAGAGAATATGCTAATTTTTTATGCATAAATTATAAAACACAAGCATTTAAATCTTTCGTTCAAACAACACAAGAAGCTACTGATCTTTCTTCTAAAACAATGGTGGGAAAAATAATCATTCTTTTTTTTCTATTTTCTATCAAAACGTGCATGGTAAAAATTATTGACAGCCCTCAAGAAGATAAAAATTTAAAGTAAAACAAATTTACAATTTGAAATAATACCAATGAAGCCCACTTCAGTTCCAGGTTGTAACATAACAAAATTCGAAAGGGTGAATACTTATACAAAGCACTATTATAAAATAGTCTTTCAATGTTACATTAACGCCCAACATTGTTACACTTTCCAGACGAGGCTTTACCAATTTTGGGGGGGTGCCAATAGATATGTGTGTATTCTGTAGAAATTGAACTTTTTCGGAAAGGTTTTATATATAGTATTAAAACACTTTCAAGCACCCCCCAATGTTTAAGCTCAAAATATCCCTAAATGCATGTGTTATTCTTTTTATATTAAATACATGAAGGATGCCAGTAATTGTGGAGTAGGATATCATTTATTCCCTATGCATTTTCAAGTAAGTGTTTGATGTTCTCCAAGCTGCCTCTCTGTGAAGTACAAACCCAAGATGTCCTTGTTGTTTTCAATGGAAGATGGCTCCATGCTATGCTAGCACAGAGGTGCTAATGCAGTAATAACCTGCCAGGTTGATTTTTCCTGACTGTGCAGGAAGAGACAAAGTGTTCACTCGACTCTTCCTTCTCTTTGCCTTTCTCTGCCAATTAGGTTTACTTGAGGAACAGGAGAGGTAGGGTGCAATTCTCAGAAACACACACCGCTTCTGCTGCTCTCTGCATGCTGTGATATGTCAATATGATTAAATCATGATGTGGGCCCCAGGAGGCTGGCAGTGATGCTACAACCCCCAAACCTGCAGACCCCCTGCAGAGATCAAGCCTCACAGGGTCAAAAATACCCAGCGGCAGCATCCTCTTTCTCTCTCCTCTCTTTAAAAAAGACAACATGTAACTACAGCAGTTGAATTCCATCATTGCATTTTCCGATTATTATTATTATGGAACATTGTAATTGCATTGTAATTTTGGCACACTATGCTAATATCACACCCCAGTCCACCTCCAGTCCAGGAGCCAATGCGAATCCACAATCCAGTCTGGACACTGCCTTTCCGATTAAACTCTCCTGTTACATCAGTTCATTCACCACCTATCTTTGTGAGTTTTACCATTCCACTGTGTATTACTGGGTGTTGTTTCTCTGTTCATCATTCGTGGGTGTTGACTTTTTGCTTATGCTCTTCATTCTGATTTTGATTGCTCTGTTTGTCTAATATTCAACCTCTGCCTGTTTTTCACTGTGGCTTTGTCTGCTGTCTGTTGTTAATAAACGGCTTGCACTTGCATACATTCAATGAAGCATGGTGATGTTAGCATCATGTTGAGTGTTACACTTTGGCCTCCCTTATTGTAAAGAATTTAGATTTATTGATTATTCGCCCCACTTAAATATGTAGCACTGTTTTGTATACATTCATGATATATAATACCAATTAAAAACATTTCATCTACCATTTCGTGGGATATTTTGACTAATTAGGAAAGGTTTTTATGTTTGGAAAACATTCACCACCTCATTCACTGAGTGAAAACTCATTCACTGAGTGAAACTCATTCACCACCTATCTTTGAGTGTTTCTCTGTTAGTCATTCCTGGATGTTGACTTTTCAGTTATGCCCTTCATTTTGATTTTGATTGCTCTGTTTGACATTCGACCTCTGCCTGTTTTTCACCACAGGTATGTTTTGATTTGCTAATAAATGGCTTGTGCTTGCATCCGTCTGCCTCCGCCTAGTCACGTCAATATTTCAACATGTAACATTTTTAACATGCACTATTTCAACAAGCAGTAAACCTACTCAAACAAGCTTAGTAGTTTTTAGGACATTCTTTGGTATACTACAAATTGCAGGACTATAATTTTTTTTTTTTTTACCAGTAATTCAAAAAAAGTAGTCATCTAGTCATCTTTTCGATAGTTTAAGTAAAACCTTATTTAGAACATCACTATTTTTATTAGCAGAGTTAAATGCTGTTAAGCAACAGCAAAGAATTAACAGCTATACACAGAAATGAAATGTATCATATTACACTATTTAAGGACATATGAATTCTTAAAACATACTCTACACTCTGGATGACTTGTTTATCCTTTCTGCTGAAATAGTTGATTCTGAAACTGAGAGCGCACAGCATGGAAGCTCATGTCCATTGACAGAGCCATCCTTAGACATAGCTCAATGAGCAGCTTTCCTTGGATGGCGGATGCCATGTTTCTGTTTATACATCTGCACACAAAGTGCTGCAGGAATTATTTCCCCTTTAGTGCTAAATATGCAGAATGTAGCAGTGGCTGTTTAAAGCATAATGTTGTGCTGTAATAGGCAATAAGAATTGTTTTAAGCCATTGAAGCATAGGGGTAAGAAGAAAGAAAATGACAAATGACTTGATTGAAATAGGAAATGTTGTGGGGTTTTTTTTCTTTTCATTTCTGTGGTGAGCATCTAAGACAGGAAAATATCTTTTCTTCCATTTAATTTCCAGACTTTCAGATGTTGTGAGAAACCTTTTAAATTATAAATTATTTCAACAATTTTTGTTAGGTCTTGCATGTTCTCCCTGGGTTTCCTCACACCTCCCAGAAACATACCAGTGGGTGGCTTGGCTACTCTAATTGACTGTGTGATTATGTGTGTGTGTGTGTGTGTGTGTGTGTGTGTGTGCATGGTGCCAGCATAACCCTGACAAGGATAAAGCAGTTACTGAAGATGAATGAATGAATTATTTTTTTTTTGTTGAGCCTTTATTTGAAGACTACCTGCATAAGCACTGCATACATCTTTCATGAAACAGTGAATTTCATTTGCAAGTTTCATCAGACTTCAGGTCTTCTTGCTCTAGGTTCTGACATCTTCTCTTTTTTTTGTCCCAAACCTCACAGAAAATAAAACATCAGAAAGAGAGAAAGTCAATCTCCAGCCAGCTCTTGAGTCCAGAGAGAGTTGTGAGCTCGCCCTGACTACAATCACAGCTTTCATGTGCCCACATGTCCTTACCTATCCCTATCCTCGGGAAGAGATCTGCTGTCTCTTGCATACTATCTCTGAGAGTGCACTGAGACTGGCATTCTTTAGTTAAACAGAGGCCTCTCATGTTGCTGTTGAATTAGAAACAACAAGCTTACATTTCATATTTGGAACGACTGGCTTTTCGTTGCAAGCGCAGAAATGTCACTTGCAGAATTTGCTGATTGTCTCAGTGCTCGCAGAAGTGAACTGCTCTCGCACACAACAGTTTGTCTTCATGCTTCTCAATGCCTTTGTTTGCATGCAATTCACAGCACTTAGTTTTCATTTTTAATGCTCAATAATACTGCTCTGCTGTCAGATTTCATAAGAACTGAGTTGGTCAATTTTAATGGCACACCCAAATTTACTTTCTTTTTTTTTTTTTTTAACTTATGTTTAAAATGGTAAAATGTGATGATATCTGAATTTGTACCTCAAATCTGGCATATCAGAGCCACATAATGATGATGATATGCTTTTGGAAGTGTTCACCTATGTCATCTATGTTTATTATTATTATTATTATTATTATTATTATTATTATTATTATCTGATTCTGACTTACCAGAAGTACATTTTGTTACTAATTCAGCTGTCATAATGTTCTAATGTAAGGTGGCTTTATATCAAACAAAACTGACAAGAGCAGTCTTTATGCCAGTCAGCTAATGCCTATGGAAATAATTCTGTATAAAGATTATGAGGTTTATGTAGAGTTGTGTCAATTACCCCTACTTTTAGTATTGTTATTCATTGTAATCATTATTATGACTCATTGTCACTCATTAGTATTGTTATTCTTTATTCATTGCAACATAACCACAACCAATGTTATGTGCTTATTGCCTAATAAACACTTTTGCTTCTTTTTTTCTTTCTTTTTTTCTTTGCTTTCTTTCTTTCTTTTTCAGCCATAAGGGCACAACATCAATAGACAACAAACCGGAACCATTAATATTTAAACAGTTGTTATAATTGGTTCTTCATTTCTAAGTGGTTTAACACATTGATTCATAGTGATCCACATTGGCTCTGGCCTTGGTGTAGCAGTGGCCACTGAGATATAAGGCCATCTGAACAATGATGTTTACTTCAACAGTTTAGTAGAATGGTACCTACATAAGACATTCATAATACAGTACATGCATAAACATTGCTTAATCTGTCAATAATTGCAACATATTTATTGCCAATCCTTTCTTTGAATGCTAACTACATTGGAACTTCATAGTGCATTCATACTGTAAGCATTTCTAAATCATTTTGGTATTTGAAGACTACTTACATTGTGCCTTCATACTCTATTCATAACCATTGCTTTTAAAATGGTCAATAATTTAAACATTTGGTAAGTTCCTTATTGGAACGTGACCTACATTGAACCTACATGACAAATTCATAAGCTCTGCTTTTTAAATGGACAAATATTTCAACATATTTTTGGTAACCCTGTATTTGAAGGCTGCTTACATAGAACCTGTGAAATGTATTCATATACATTGCTTATGAATTGCAATTGTGAAATTGTAATTGCTCTCAATTATTTTTGGTAGCCCTTTATTTGAAGGTTACGTACAATGAACCTGCATAACACATTCATAAGCATTGCTTTTAAAATGTTTACTTATTTCTACATTTTCGCCACCCTTTAACTGAAGGCCACCTACATTTGACCTTCATAACACATTCATAAGCATTTCAGTTGTCAATTATTTCATTATGACATATTTTTGTAGCCCTTTATTTGAAGTGGACCTTCGTAATGCATTCATAAGCTTTGCTTTTTAAATTGTCAATTATTTCAATATTTTTGCTAACCCTTTATTTGAATCAGGCATACATAATGCATTCATAAGCACTGCTTTTTAAATGATTCAGTATTTCTATGTTTATGTCACCTTTAATTGAAGGCCAAGTATATTTGACCTTCATAATACATTCATAAGCATTTCAATTATCAGCATGTTTTTGGTAGCCCTTTATTTGGACCTTCATAACACATCCATGAGCATTGCTGAAATCCTTCACAAAGCAATGCTGGTGGATTCATGAAAGGTTTATGTCAGGTCATGACATTAGACATGACATTTATATTTTACGACTTGTTATAATCATCTGTGTTAAATTGGCATTTAACAGAGGAAATGCTGACTTTACCCAAGGAACCATTTGAAATGGTTAATGGAGACACATTTAATGTCCGTGTCCTAAATAATGAGTGTCTGGAACTCAGACAGGGTCAGAGTGCATCTCTCAATCCTCAACAGCATGTCCATCATGTAAGTAGTGTCTGATGTCATCTCGTGATATCAGACCTATGTGACTATTAAGAATCCAGGGCAGTGTTCTTGAGAGATTTATAATTGGCAAGTATATAGCAGTTGCCATGGTAATTTTTGCTCTTGATCCTCTAAATGAGCGGCTTCGAGGTCAAAGCAATAAGTGCAGTTCAATCTCGTATAACAAAAGCCTGGCTAGTAGATCAGATTCTAATTATCCCTGATCACAGTCACACTGTTATTACTGCAATAGAGCCATTGAACTGAATGTGCATTACAGTGGCTGTCGTTTTCAGAGCTAAATGAATGTGTCTGTGCAAGCTTCTCATGTTCAACCTTTTCGTAATTCAATGACATCTTTGAATGGATTTGATCTACTAGCCTGCTGCTAATGCATCGGCATCAATAGTGAAACCAGGATATACCAAAAGCCCTTACTAACATGTTTCATAAGATACTAAAATAGTCACTGGACTACTATTAATTACTTCAGATGGATACTTGAAGAGATGCTGTCCTTTTTTTTTACTACTCAGTATTCAAATGCCCGTTTTATGCGGAATACATAAACGCTAAAATATTACCAACATAAAATCTTTTTATTGCACCATTTAGGGTGTTTGGTTGTGGTGGGGGTGTATTAAAGATGAAGTTACCAAATGATACAGTAGGCTTTTAGGTTAGTTCGAGCATATAATTTATTGCATATCACTTGCAATAAAAAGAGATCAAAAAGTGACAAAAGTCATTTCAGAGTTGCGTTTTATTTAGCATGGTGAAACAGTGTTAGCTAATTCAGCACAATTTAATCACATGTTTGATTGAAATATTTGTGGTTTCACAAAAATAGTGTATAGACACAAGTTCAAAATGACTCCATTTTATAGCCATCAACTTAGCAGTGTTGGGGAGTAGTTACAATAAATACAGTGGTTATTAAAAGTCTATACACCCCTGTTAAAGCTACATGTTTTTATGATGTAACAAATGAAACAAAGATTAATCATGTCAGATCTTTTTCCACCTTTAATGTGATATAACAACCAACAAAATTCAAGTGGAAAAACTAATTAGAAATGTTTGAAAAAGAAAACAAAATACAATAACCTGGTTGCATTAGTATGCACACTCATTAACTTGCACTTTGCTAAAAACATATTATGGTACAGCACTCAGGCTTTTGGGGTAAAAGTCTACCAATGTAGCACATCATGATTTGGCAATTGTATTCCACTTTTCCTTGCAAAAATGCCCCAGATCTATCAAATTGCAAGGGGATCTCCCATGCACAGCCGTCTTCAAGTAATTCCACAGGTTTCTGATAGGATTTAGATCTGGGCTCTGACTGGGCCATTCAGAAACACTGATCTTCTACTTCTGAAGCCATTCCTTTGCTGACTTGGATTCGTGCTTTGGGTTGGTATTGTGCTGGAAGCTGAAATGTTTCTTCATCTTCAGTTTTCTAACAAAGGCCTGCAGGTTTTGTGCCAAAACAGATTGATATTTGGAGCTATTCATGATTCCTTCTATCTTGACCAGAGGCCCAGCTGAAGAGAAGCAGGGCCGTGGCATGATGCCGCCACCACCATGTTTCACTCGACTCAAAAGTTTACTGAAACTGATTATCTTTATTTAGGGTTCATCAGAATTACTTAATTGGCTACAGGTGTAAGATAATTATTTTTGAACATGAGTTTGAGTGTGTTTTGAATTCTGAGCACAGTTACTAATTTAAAACAAAATAGAAAAGCACAATCTCCGTCATGGCATACCTTGTACAAAGTGTGTAAATGTAGCGTAAATGCAGTTAATTTGTATTTTCTTAACATATTTAGCTACTTTATCAAAATGGGTAGTTTGGTATTTGCTTAGCTACATGACACCTACACTTGTAAAATAGCTACCATAACACTACAAGTTAGCTAACTATAGCCTTGCTTTAATATAAAACAGACCCGTTTGGAATTTTATAATAACGAAATAAGAATAAACAGTATAATTAATTTACATAGAGCCTTAGCCTTTCTCCTCATTTTTACAGGCTTAAAGGATGTAGTACTACCATTAATCAGAAACTATTTAGCTTAGCTAATGTTAATGTTAAATCTGCAACAGTAGTTAAAAGGCTAACCTAAGTTAATAAAATTGTTAATTAAAATATTCTGTGTTGTGCAAACCAGGAGCCTTGTTCACTAGAAAGTTAGCTTACACATGTTAACTATAATATTACCTAAACAAAAGTTATAGTAGGTTAGCAAACTATAGGCTAACTACTATAATATATTATTATAGTATAATTTAAACCAGATGCCATATTAACTAGAAAGCTGGCTAGCATAAACTATATGGTGATATCATATTATAAACACTGTGATTGGCTAATCAAACCTAGCTTGTCACTCGGCAAAATCAGGAAAGCCTTTCAGTGTCTGTTGTGGAGGCCATCTCCTTCTCTCCTGTCGCTTTGTAGATTGACACACACCAGGCTTTTGTACTTCCCCTCTAAATGGCACCATTAGCGTCTGATTCGAGCTGAGACATTCTCTCAGTCTGTCCGCAAAGAGACATTTGATTTCCAGCGCATAAATCCTCTAGCTATCGATTTCTGCTTTTCATTAGGTGAGAGACGACACTGGGACAGGAGCAGATTGCTCACGAGCCAGACATCTTCATCAAACAGGAATTGAAGCAGGGATAAAGGGACTCACCTTTATGGTCTAAAATACTAGCACAAAGGCTTTCTGTTAACAATAAGCAGTTACACAGAGAATGCAAAGGGTGTGCTTTTAAAGCTATGTTTCTTAATCCAGAAGACTCTCTTAAACAGTAGCTAATGGAATATTATAGCATGTGGTGAGCTAGTTTGCTAGTTCAGTCCATTGATACACACAAAAGGAAATGAACGATAAATGACCATATAGCACATTGTGTTTTTTTTTTTGTTTGTTTTTTTTTTTGCAAAAATGTGAGCAAATTGTTGGCCAACATTTTCGGGTATGAGCTGTAGTATTCTGTCTTCAGCATCTTTAATTTCTTTTGCTAGGTTTACCCATGAGGTGATTGCATGTTTTGCTAGCACGAGAGTCATACAATGGCTTTGTTTCTGATTTGTTCCCAAATAAATCTAAATATATACTCTAATACTCTGGTGAAAAAAAAAATGTGAGTGAAGTACAGCTTCACTCAGGTTAACGTCGAAAAGTACAAACTTGTATACTTGAAGCATGAAAGTAAAAGTAGAATAAAATCTGACAAAAGAGAAAAGATGTCTGCCTCACACACTGGTTTTAGTTAATCAAGATAAATTGGTGTCTCTTTCAACAAGAAATGTGAGAAAACAGCTAACAGCTTTATTCCAAATCTCTCAAACATTCGCTAATTATACAAACAATCTGAATGCTACCAGTAGCTAGCTGTCACAATACAAAGGGCACGTAGCCAAAGACAGTGTTTATATACCCATTATGGTGATGGGTATTAGGTTTCACTTTTGAAAATTTGTTGATTTGTTGGAAATTTAGATCCTTGAAGCTGACTGATGCTAAAATGTCAATTTGTAACCTTAAAAGTATCCGATTATTGTGAAAAATAGCTCTGAAAGAAGTTTCTACGTTACGCAATATGTATTATGATATACACTGATCAGCCATAACCTTAAAACTACCGACAGGTGAAATGTATAACACTGATTATCTTGCTACAGTGGCACCTGTCAGTGGGTGGGATATATTAGGCAGCAAGTGAGCAGTCAGTTCTCTACGTTGATGTTTTGGAGGCAGGAAAACAGGGCAAGCGTAAGGACCTGAGTGACTTTGACAAAGGCCAAATTGTGATGACTGGGTCAGAGCATCTCCAAAACGGCAGGTCTTGTGCAGTGTTCTGCTGGAAACCTTTGGTCCTGGCATTCATGTGGATGTTACTTTGACACGTACCAACTACTTAAACATTGTTACAGGCTGAGTACACCCCTTCATGGCAACAGTATTCCCTAATGACAGTGGCCTATTTCAGCAGGATAATGTGCCCTACTACAGTGCAAAAATTGTTCAGGAACGGTTTGAGGAACATGACAAAGAGTTCAAGGTGTTGACTCGGGTTCCAAATTCCCCAGAACTCAATCCGGTCGAGCATCTGTAGGATGTACTGGACAAACAGGTCTGATCCACCTCACAACTTATAGTACTTAAAGGACCTGCTATTAAAGTCTTGGTGCGAGATACCACAGCACACCTTCAGAGGTCTTGAGGAATCCATGCCTCGATGGGTCAGAGCTGTTTTGCAGGCACAATATTAGGCAGGAGGTTTTAATGTTCTGGCTGACCGGTGTATATACTGTACGTTTACTAACAAAAGGCCAACAAAAGAATAGTGTTGCATTAAAAAAAAACAGTTTGATGCTAAAAAATGAAGGAAATGTTTTTTTTTTTATATTTACATTAAAAAATATATATATATATATATATATATATATTAGAAATCAAATATTTTACACTGAAAAGGAGAAATTTTATTACAAAATGTATAATAAAACAACATTTATTTTTTTAGAAAATTTTATTATACATTTTTAAATGTACAAAATTTAGGTTTTACAAATTTAAAGATTAAGTACAAAAAAAAACAAAGGAACAAACAAACAAACAAATAAATAAAAGATATCCATGATGTCCAAGAAAAGCATACTGCAACATAATTGATCACGATGTCAATATTATATCATCATATTGTTCAACCCTAGTAGGAAGTGGACCTTTTTTTAATTTTAAAATGCAACAGATAAAAGTGAAGTAACTCAGTACAGTACATATACTTAAAATCAGATTTACTGTAAGTATAGTAACAACATAGATGTACTTTTTTTTCTCACCTCTGGTATGTTTTTTTTTGGCTCGGGCGTTTTAATTAAATGTCACTCTACAATTGTGCATGGAACTGTGGTGTTCTAGTTTCGTGTGTGTGTGTGTGTGTGTGTGTGTGTGTGTGTGTGTGTGTGTGCATGTGTTCAGCTGACAAGGGAAGGCTGATTGTGCACACAGTCCTACAGCCACTTTTCTTGATTATGACTCTGTGGGAGAGTATGTGTGTGTGTGTGTGTGTGTGTGTGTGTGTGTGTGTGTGTGTGTATTGATATACGTATTCATGTTATCACTTTTTATGATCTTGTGTTATGTAAATAACACGTCTGTAATCAGTGACACTGTGTGAGCCCATGCTTCATTACAAACTATGGATTAGCGCACGCGCATGTGTGTGTGTGTGTGTGTGTGTGTGTGTGTTCACTAAACCTTGTGATGGTTGGCCGTGATGGAATGTTTTCCCATAAATAAGCCACTTACCATGCTGCAGAAAAACAAACACACACACACACACACACACACACACACACACACACACACTGCTTATTATGGTATGACATTGTTGCTTACCCAACCACAGAGTGTTCCCTTCCTCCTTCATGGATATGACTATCAGTTCACACCTCTAACACATTTTAGTGTGTGTGTGGGTGTGTATGGGTGTGGGTTTCTGAGGGAGAATACATTATATTTTGACCTAAGGCTTAGTCACAGTGCCATATAACACACTTTTTTTGGCACATAGGAGTGTAAGTCATCCAGGAATTACATTTCTGCTTCCACTGGCAGTGTGACCAAGTTAGTATGCTGTGTCTGCTGCTTTAATTCACTGTGCCAATGGCAAAGTACATTGATTTATATATAGTGTTCAGCTATATATAATAAAGCTAGTAAAACTAAATGAAGAGATAAACTAGACAAAGATGAGAGAGTTGTCTTTTAATGTTTTTTTTTTAAGGGGAGGGGATGTGATGGATAGTTTATTTCTTGTACTAAAGTGTTATATCCATTTGCCAAAGTCATAAACAAGATGAGGGCAGAGAAAGAGCCAAATAGAAGGATGAGGTGAGAAGAAGATGTTTAAGGATTCAATTTTTTTTTTTTTACAATCACTGCTCACCTTCTGTACAGCTGTTAATCTTCAAAATGTCCTCATTAGCAACTAAAAACAAGACGTTCAGTACAAAATTTAAACTTGGATGCCGTTCAAGTTTCTTTGTTTACCCATCCATCCGTCCATTTTCTGTACCACTTATCCTACACAAGGTTGTGGGGAACCTGGAGCCTATCCCAGGGAACTCGGGTGCACCCTGGATGGGCTGCCAACCCATTACAGGGCACAAACGTACACACACTCACACACCCATTCACACACTATGGACAATTTGGAAATTCCAGTCAGCCTACAACGCATGTCTTTGGACTGATGGAGGAACCCGGCGTACCTGGAGGAAACCCCAGGGGAGAACATGCAAACTCTGTGCACACAGGGTGGAGGCAAGAACCAAACCACCAGTCCTGGAGGGTTTCCAAAGGCTTGCTGTTCCATTGGTGGACCCAGAATTAATACGCCACTAATGATGCTATGAACAATCACGCTATATAACATTTCGTGCTTTGTGACTCCTTTGTAAATCCTTAAAACCTCCGACTGTAGTTATTCCTGATATCACCAAGCAGCAAAGCAAACTCTAATGAAGGGACACAAAGGGGGCATAAAGGGGTTTTTTCTTGCTGAAATGGCTGCAGTTATAATTCTCACAAACTCATCAAGAGCTCCTCAAGGACACTTTTTTGAAGCCCTCATGATCACATGCACATTTTGTGAGAGGCCTTTTCAGACTTTAACTAGTTTTACTAAAGCATAATTGGTGTGTTACAAGCTGTTCAGTGTTTAATCAAAGTGTTCTTTAGTTAGCCACGTGTGTGACCAATTTATCAGTGTATGTGGACAAAACTCAGATAGAAATGAGATGGCATTTAATTAAGGCAGGCACTCTGAAGTTAACCTTTACATGTGTGGTTTTATATTAAAAAGAAATGTGCCCTTACACCATGACAGGAAACTCATATCCTGTCATATCCGGGGTGCTTTGTTCACTTTCATGTCATGCATATTATATGTTAAAGATCATTAGCGGGGTTTGAATCAAAATATGTTACGACCAATATTACGGCAAGCTTTTTATGATGCTATAGACTTACCAATAATATCATGCTAAAAATATAGCGCTTTAGCAGAAATTATGTATGAGACTTCTCATCAGGTGAGTTAGTTTGTCAAGTGTTAAGACAGTTACAGTTGAGGTCAGAACTGTTTTTATGTTTTGTCATAGTTGATGAGTCCCTTGTTTGTCCTGAGCAGTTAAACTTCCCTCTGTTCTTCAGAAAAATCCTCCAGGTCCTGCACATCCTTTACTTTTCCAGCATCTTCTGCATATTTGACCCCTTTCCAACAGCGGTTATATGATGTTGAGATCCATCTTTTCAGACTGAAAACAACTGAGGGACTCGTACATGACTATTACAAAAGGTGCAAACATTCACTGATGCTCAAGAAGGCAACACGATGCATTAA
>JANDJT010000168.1:10161586-10178971 GCA_024331685.1 Stegophilus panzeri
TAATGCAATTTGGGGGGGGCCTTGCCCTGGAAAAATTTGGGAACCCATGCTCTAGGGAATGCTATTATAAGAAAGCAATCTTCAGGGTGGTCTTTGGTTATTGTTTTAGGACATAATATTAAAATACAATAATATTATGTTTCTAGCTGTACATGCTTATGTGAACAAGATCAGGAAACTGTTTACATTTTACCAAACGTTATGGCGGAATTACGCAGTTGATTTCTAGCTGTCTGTTCCCTTCCACCACTCCATTTAACTCCAAAATGTAATGTGCATGTACCCATTGTCGTTTGACTGTCAGGTGATATTTCTTAATAAAGCTAAATGGCGGTCATGAGAGAAGGAAGGTGGGAGCGAACCCATGGCTGCCTGACTAGATTATACAATAATCCCATTAGGGCAGAGCTCCAGTCAGCACTTCCACCTTCACGCCCTATAAACAAATAACAGATAGCTTTGTTTTTAGATAAAAAACACCCCTTACACACCTACCTCACTTCTGAGGCCTCAGAATATGGAAGATATGTAAATATTGAGGCAGTGGATTCTCCTGTTGTGTGTTCTGTTGCGTATATGAAGTCAATGTGTCTCGTATATCAAATTTTAAACAGGATTTAAACCAGAAAACCTACACTTTACCATTTTCAAGGTGAGGAGTGAATTGTCTGGTTGAAAACAAGAATCCTATAAGGCCATCAGCCTGTTCATTTCTAGCCAGATGAGATGACGTGATCTAGGCTACAGGCTGGTCCATTTGGTGAAGAGGATGAGGAAATCAGAGTAGAAGCAATAATAGTGGCTTTGTGGTTGCCACTACCACTGCAAAGTAACTGAAAACTATTACTTCCCATTTTTATTTTGTTTTTTTTTAGTTGAGTTACATACATGTAGTGAGGATTTAATAGTGCTTTTCAGAAGTTATGCGAGAGTTACAAACATGGAGTGAAGTTTGCCTATAACTTACTTGATTTAACTACAATATGTCTTTTTGAAATTTATGATTTGGGCTGTAAATAAATGCTAAAATATATATATATATATATATATATGGACTGCTATTTTTAGTATCATCCCTGTAAAGAGATATCATCTTAATCTAAGACACTGCTTATTTCTAGGACTGAATTTTTTTTACGGTTAAAATTAAGGAACAGCATTTAAAGTAAGCATAGCAGATGAGTGCTCAGCCAACCAAACAAAAAAACAAGCAAAAAAAACTTAAGTCAGCAACTCTGAACACATCCCCTAGTCAGTATCAGATGGGATCTTTGTATTTATGTAAGTATTGTTATTTTAAACTGGATTGTAGAAGGAAGATTTTATAAAAGCACAGTGGAGCATGTCGGTTTCAGTCTGGAGTCTAAAAAGGAAAGATAACTTCCACTATCTCCTTCCCTTACACCCCTTACATTTCTCAATTCCTTTCCCTTTTTATTATTCCACAGTCATGCTATCCACTTCAGGCATTTCATTTTTCATGCCTCTGAAGAGGAGGAATATTTCATCGGTGAAGAATTGACTTCACTTTATCGTCTCGATGATGATGATGATGATGATGATGGAGATACAATATTTTCTATTATTAAAAGGCATGCTTCCCCGACAGGAAGTTGGGAACTTTAGGCACATTTTAACCAGAGGAACCAGAGCCTGGAGTTCTAGAGCGACTTTGTTCCACAGAGGGTATTTTTCTATAGAGGAATTATTGTGGAATTACCTGTTATAACACAACCTCATGTCAACAAAAATCACCAGTTGACTCAACATGAATTCAAAATTCACAATAACACTCTTTAGGACACCTGATGCTTGTTTGAATAAGCCTCTATAAATTATGTAGATTTATGTCAGTTTTCACTAAGGTCATATGAGCATCACTTTTAACCCTTTACTGCATGATCAATTCATTTCTGACATGCAATAATACAAAACTATTATTTTCCTATGTAACTGGAAAAAGGGGGGCTTTAACTTTGACATAATAAAATGTCACATCTGCAATCACAGAAAATTGGAGGGTTTTCAAAGCTTGAATAATTGTTCAATATTTAGGCAAAACTGCTTAAAGGGAAAAACATTAAACACTATCTGAGATAAGTTAACATCTATTTATTGTCATTTAAACAAGTTTATTTATTTTGAGTATTTTGTTAAATGGTAAAATGTCATTGTTGCCATATGGCAACAACATGTGATAATGGAACTGTGGTATGTGTATTCATGAACTGAAACAGGCCTACATGGCAAAAAAGACACTAAGCTTCTCTAACAGTATATTTGAATTTTTTTTCACATTCAAAGTAAGAAAAACATGTAATTTCAGACATTTTGCAGTTGCACATTATTGGAAAAAAAAATTATGTTTTAGGAGAAAGAATTAAAAAGATACTTCTCCCAAAACATGTTTGGATCAAAGATTTTTGTGTATTTTGAGTGAGTCAATCCATCAACATACTTTTTTTTTTACAACTGTAATTCCTTTCTAGAAGATATAACTTTTACGTGCTTACTAGGTGGCAAAAATTTATAGTTTTATAATTTATCATTTAAATTTATTTGGAAAATGCAGTAATTGAAATTGTAATATTTTATATTTTGTGTCATTTTTGACTATTTGACACCATTGCACATTGTTGCCATATGGCAACAATTTACCAACTACACCCCTTATTTAAAAAAAATAAAAATAAATAAATATATTTTTTATTACTTTAACCAATTAAAGTAATGAAAATCCATAAAAGCATATTTTATGTAAATGTAATAATTAATGCCATAGAGGGTTAAGTCATTTTAGCAACATGTTAAAATTCACAAATTCCCACTCTCAGCTCATATTGCAGTTCCTAGCATGATGAACACTGCTCGCACTTGTTCTTTATCCTTCGTGTTTTTGTTTTACCATGTGCCTTTGTTTGTTTCTATTCTTATTTCTGCCCCTGTCATGTCATTGGTTTGCTATCACATTGTGTTCACCTATTTTGTTTTAGCCTCTGATTAATGTCTTTTTATACTCTGGTGAGTCTGACGTTTCCTACTCATGACTGTGACCAAGAATATGAGATCAATATGGATTATCATCACTTGATCACTTGTGTGAATAAATCCATTTGCCGCGTTTATGCACTCATCTTATCATAACAATTATTATTATTATTATTATTATTTGAAAATATTCTTTTTAAAAATAATGTCACTTTTTTTTGTTGCAAAAACACACACTGGGCTCTCCACATGTCTCTTCTGTCTGTTGCTATCTGCTTTTGTCACCCCTCCACACACCCTCTTTGGCTGCCGTCACAGATAATACAGAGGATTAAGTCTCTCCCACACTCTTCTATCTCCTTCTCTCCCTTTTATTCCAGCATTTGCATAATCGAACAGTGGAGAGTGTTACCTGTGTCCAGTTAATATTGTATGCCCGTCAGTATGCTCAGTATCTCTCAGTCACACATGAATACCTGCATATGATTTTTAAATAAAATAATATGCTGCCTCTCGGCAGCAGTGCAGACTCTTTTATCTCTGTCTGTAACCTGGAAGAGCCTGTAAAGTGCTGGGTTTGATTGATCAGGGGATGTGAAATGCCCTACCGAGAGAATGAGAGAGAGAGAGAGAGAGAGAGAGAGAGAGAGAAACAGAGAGAAACTCCTAATCTACTGCTTTCCAACCCCAGGTCACCAACCTCATAGGTTGATGAGGATTAAAATTGTCTCATTATTCAATATTGTGGTGCTGCATACAGTCTGGACTAATAACACATTTTCAGTTTAGTTTTGTGACCTGTGAGCCCCCCCCCCCTCCCTTTTCCTTTTATCTTCACATTAAAGACTTCACATTAATAGAATCTCAGAATCTCAGACTTTGAAAACATTTGTGCCAGACTTCAGTTAGTTGCAGTTGAACTTTGTATGACCTAAGATCAACTTAAAGTCAAAAGTGAAATACCCTTAACCTTTAAACACTCTGATTTCAGAAGTTTAAAAAGTCATTTAATCTGTCATTTAATAAGCAGTTACCAATGGGTGTATTTAAGTCTTTCATTATAATTGAATTATAATTAAAAGCATTAATAATCACATTTTCTGTCAGAATTATATGGGTGCATAGGATTACATAATGATTGAGAGGAGTGTCTCTCCAGCAGAGCAAACTCAGCAATTTCCACAGTGTTTTTGTTTTCCCATGTTGGTTTTTGAACATATTGCTAGTAGTACACTTATAGGGGAAGATTGTGTGTGTGTTTTTTTTTTTTTTTTTTAACTTACAGCATGTTTAAAAAGCTACACTGATCAGCAGAGCTTTACTGTCCTCGCATTTAAATGCTGACTACTGCAGAATGACTGCAGGCTTAATACCCCTTTAGGATAATAACCCTTTAGGTGCACTGTCCTGCTCAAAGAGGCCACTTCCATTAGGTAATACTGTTGCCATGAAGGGGTGTACATGGTCTGTAACAATGTTTAGGTAAGTGACATTCTACCTAAAAAAATAATTTTACAAAGTAACATCCACGTAAATGCCAAGGTTTCCCAGAGGAATATTGCCCGGAGCAACAAACTGCCTCCACCGGCTTGCCTTCTTCCCATAGTGCATCCTGGTGCTTCCCCAGGTAAGCGATGCACATGCGCCCAGCCATCCACATGATGTAAAAGAAAATGTGATTCATCAGACCATTCCTGAACAACTTTTGCAGTGTGGCAGGGTGCATTATCCTGCTGAAGGAGGTCACTGTCATTAGGGAATACTGTTGCCATGAAGGGGTGTACTTGGTCTGCAACAATGTTTAGGTAGGTGGTATGGGTCAAACTAACATCCACATGAATGCCAGGAGCCAAGGTTTTCCCAGCAGAACATTGCCCAGAGCATCACACTGCCTCCGCTGGCTCGCACACATACCTGGCCGTCCATATGATGTAAAAGAAAATGTGATTCATCAGACCAGGCCACCTTGCTCCATGGTCCAGTTCTGATGCTTACGTGCCCATTGTAGGTGTTTTCAGTGGTGGACAGGGGTGAGCATGGGCACTCTGACCTGTCTGCGGTTATGCAGCTCCAAACACAGCAAGCTGAGATGCAATGTGTGTTCTGATACCTTTTGATCATAGCCAGCATGAACTTTTTCAGCAATTTGTGCTACAGTAGCTCTTTTGTGGGATTCGACCAGATGAGCTAGCCATCAATGAGCCTTAGGTGCCCATGACCTTGTCATCCGTTGTCCTTCTTCCGACCATTTTTGGTAGGTACTAACCACCGTATATCGGGAACACTGCACAAGACTTGCCGTTTTGCAGATGCTCTGACCCAGTCGTCTAGCCATCACAATTCGGCCCTTGTCAAAGTTACTCACATCCCTACGCTTGCCCATTTTTCGTGCTTCGAACACATCAACATTGAGAACTGACTGTTTATTTGCTGCCTAATATATCCTACTGCTTGACAGGTGCCATTGTAATGAGATAATCAATGTTATTCACTTCACTTGTCAGTGGTTTTAACGTTATGGCTGATCTGTGTATAGATAGATAGATGGATGGATGGATGGATGTCCTTAGTACCATTTAGGCCTATATGAAATGACAGGTCTAAAAATATTTAATTTGTCTGTGTACTTAAAATAAATAAGCAATTAGAACTTTAAAGCATTATCTGTATAAAAATGCAGTAACTAAGAAAATACTTATTAAAAATAGTAGTCTTGATTGTAATCTGATATTTATTTCTGGTTATTCTTTATGTATTCAATCTTGGCATGTTTATAAATGAAGGAGTTAGATTTTAAAAAATGAGATTTATATATGATGTAGTTTTATTCAGATTTAGAGTCCATTATCATGTCCTTGCAGTATCATAAATTAAAGGCAAAAAAAAACAACAACAACATCTAAACCCTTTGGAATGGGATTGCAGCAATAATTTGTCAAGAATTAAAACTAGAGACATGTTAAGTTAATATTGTTCTAAGAACACACACAACACATGACTGATGACTTGTGCTTGATTTGAATTATGCATGAGTTCGGGCTTAACCTGAATCCATCTGCTTACCTCTAATATTTCAAAATCTTAATTGTTTTTTGGTTTGTTTGTTTGTTTTGTTATTGTTTTTGTTTTTTTTTGTTTAGTAAGAAATTGATGTCGGAATGGGTGGTGGTGGTGGTAGCATCATTGTTTCATTATTTAGTAGGAAACCTTGCAAATTATTGAATTAAACGTTTTTTTGTTTTTTGTTTTTTTAATATGATTTTTTTATTACCTGTTGGTTGTGTAAACACAAGATGTGGTTGCACTTGTTTGAAACTTTCTCGAAGTGTAACAAAGTTTCTTATAATTTAAAAGAGGCTCAGAGCAAAGCAAGATTTATGAGTGCCCAGCTGAGAAATGACAATGCTGCAGTGGCATACATCCCTAGGCAGACAATTTCAGGACTTCGGGGATGACAGTTCACCTGTTCTGCTCCTTTACATATCCGAATCCGACGAATGTTTATCCAGTTACTTCTGGAAAAACAGTGTGATATGATTAAGCTGATTATACGGTGTGGAAGTGTGGAATTTAAGATCCTGCTCTTGTTTGACCTGATGTAATTGCAAATATGAATAATGCATTTCCATTTCCATAGGATGTTATGTGGATCTATAAGTTGTGATGAAAAAATGTACATGATCTGCGATTTTGGGCTGGACTTTGGAGAACAGGTAGGCAGAACAAGATATATTTAAACTAACAATTTAACAACTTGTGTTGCTTTTATTAAGTATATAGATATTACAGTTTTTTTTTTTTATTATTGCACTGTTAGCAATTGTGAATCAGTATTGTACTTTTCTTATCAGAAAATTGTATGGAAGTCTGGGAAATCCTGGCAAAATTATGTCTAAAAGGCATAAATGTACAACAAAATCATGTTTTTTTTTGTATCAGTAATATACTTTGATGACATGAGAATTTACATTAGATTACTTACTAAACTTCTACCCTAATGATGTCTAAATACTTGCTAGCTAAGACTGTTTTTCTACGCAGCCCCACGCAAATTAAGAATTCATTCCCACGACTTATTAAAACATGAGAATGTTTTATTAATTCGTTCCCTCATTTTAGGTAAATTGTGGCCGCGTTTTACCAATTTGTGCCTGCAATTTCATAAATCCATCGTCCTTTTACTGTGTCATGATAAAAGACATCTATATCTGCTATTATGGACAAACAATTTGATTGAGTTTTATTTTGAGTTTGAGTTAGACATTCTCAAAAGCCTTGCATTGTATGGAATCTTTTTAAGAGTGAGGCACCTACAACGCATATTGAGATCCAGGGGGCTTTAATGGCGACAAAATGATGACTTGGGGCTGGGCTCAGACATCAGCTCTGGCGAGCATGGGAGTTAATGAATACATGGTTGCAAACACTTTCTATACATCCACCAGTATCCATGATCTTTTCCAAGGCCTTGCAGCTGATCAACAATGAAGTCAATAAGAGCAATAAGTCACCATATTGTCACAGGTAAAGCCCCCTGGCTCTCAATATGCATAGGAATGACTTGGTAAAATGTGGCCATAATTGATCAAAAACAAGGGAATGAATCAGTAAAATGTGCATCCCACATCATGGGAACAAATTCTTAATTTGTGGCCATGATATATTGTTTCATAACTCACATGCCGTATGGGGATTCATACTTTTCTCATACAGTGAATCTCATGACTCATCACCAACTCTCAAATTGTCTGCAATACTGCTGTGCTATCAGGGGACCTGCTAATGTATAACAGAGTGTTTGAACAAAATGTTTGTGTGACCTAGTAAAAAGAAAGTTATAACAAGAAATTTAGCCAACAGACCAGAAGTCGCTGAAGGAATCGGAGACTATTTCCCTAATTATGTTAGCATGAACAGAGATCAGTCGAGTGAATAGACAATGAAGAGAGTAAAAATGTTCAAATTTGACCATGTGAAGAGTTAAATGTGTATTAATGTGTTGGTGGAAGAGCGAGAGGGAGAGAATACATTTAGCTCACTGCATCTTCTCCATTATTGTGTGTTTGAGGCTGACTCAACCCCTTTTTCGTGATTAGTGTGCTAGTATTATGCTAACAATGCACACATTAATCAATGAACCAATTTATTTTATAATATGACAGCTGCTGTAGTGCCAGAAATGGGCCAACAAGGTGTGTTAAATGGATTTGTGTAATCACTGGAGACAATGCTGGGAATTTCTCTCTGTTAGCTATTTTTTCTATTAATAATCTATATACTGTAGACTATACTCCTCATACTCAGACAGTACATTACACAGGACTGTTGTAATATTAGCACAACACATATATACTTTGGAATTTTTCTAGATGTTAGAAAGATTGTATGTCCATAGTCCTGTCTCATTAGTTCAGAATAATTTGTTTGAAAAACCAAAATGAAATCCTGATAAATAGACATTTTACTCCATGTTTTATTTCCTACAAAATACTGCCCTTGCATTTCGACTTCAATTTTCTTGACCTATAAGAATGATGAGTGTTTCATTTTTGAAGTTAGCTTTTAAAAGATAGCCATCTTACCAAATTACCCATAATATATATCTCAGAAAGCTTCTTACATGTTACAGTCTTTATATACTGCCTCTATAATTCCACCAGCTGCCCATAAACTTTATAAACACTCGAAGCTCTCTGTAGCTTCTCTATTTTTCCAGATCACCACCAAGCAGTGGGTTTAGCTCAAAACATCCATTACAGGAGTTCATTCCCACATATAGTCATAAACAAAGCAGGTGTCCTTCAATAGTGCCTGTGGGGCAGTACATTAGCATTATTACTAGACTGTTAGACTATGACTGAGTATGTTAATATAATGTGTAAGCCTTCAGTGAACCTGAACCAAACTAATCTTTTAATAAGGTTTAATTAGGCTAGATCCTGCCACAGTGGGGAAGAGAGGGTTTGCTAGTATGACAGTGCTTTAGAGCTTTCTAACCTTCCAATCTGAACTTCAGGTCCTGTATAGACAAGTTATACACCAAAAGTTAAATATTTTGTCTACACTAATGTTTATTGTTTTATGCAATGTTTCTTCTGCTCAAGATCTGAAAAGTAGAAGGAAGAACCAAATGGTTCACAACCCACAGGAGTGTTTAACAGAGGTGAAATTTGTTAGTAGCATGAATGATGTTGCAATGCAATTATTCAATGCAATGTAATTGCAATGTAATTAATCTTTAAATGCACAATCCATGGGCCGTATTCAAAGTCCAAATGTTCCACAGAGAAATTTGTGTATGTTTAGAACCTGGCTATGCACCTGCTTAAATAGATTTTCCGGGCATCCTATTCGGATTAGGCAAATGACCTGAATGTAGTTCATGTCTCTGTGGTTGCCAGATTTTTCTTGAGTAGAAGTGTCCAAGATGGGATTCTTCAATAAGGTCCAGACCACTGTTTTTAAACCCTAAAGAAAACAAAACAAAACTGTGGACTGAAGAAGGAAATAGGGAAAGAGATCATTTAAAAAAAAAAAAAAAAAAGAAAAAGACTAAGGGTGTGTCTCGATCAGCTCCTTAGCTCCCTAGGTCGTGAATCAGTATAACGTCTATATGAGTTTGGGCACTGTAAGGACCCTGGCTCACTACACATTGGGACACTGATAACTCAATTTCCGGCTACATGACTACGTACTCACATTGTTATAAAAAATGTAAAAATATTTAAGTTTTATATGTCATAAATTTGTTAGCTTAATCACACGCATTTCTGCCATGGTATGCCAAGCAGGATCGTAGGATAGCTAGTGGATTAAAAAAAATCATTAAACACTTAAAAGTTATTAGACTCAAACAAACCGTATATAGGACGTCAAATAAAGTTTAACATCGCTAACATAAGTAGTCGTTTAATAGCTACAATGACGATAACAAGCTACTTACATTTGTAGACGGAAGTTGGCTGAGGGTTCGTCTGCCTTTTTTTTTTTTTCGAGCTGAAAGGCATCAGAAAACATGGTGTCATTTCCAGTAAGAGAACATAGTGTTCATCGATGCTCCCTGGTTTTTGCGGTGTATTGTGGGATTTTTTAGGGAGCATAGGTTTCAGTGCACTGGAAGGATTTTGCAATTGATACAGCACATAAAATGGCCGACTCCGTGATAAGTTCCCTGACTACTACCTTCAACCTTATTCAGCTTAGCACTTAATCCAGCCCAACCTATTTTTGTTTGTCATGCACTGACAAGTACAGTGCTGTGAAAAAGTATTTGCCCCAATCCTGATTTCTTTGTGATTTTTGTGTATATCTAATACTAAATTGTTTCAGAAATGAAAATAAAGCACTTCCTGAGTAAACACAAAATACAGTTTTTAAATGATAATGTTATTTATTGAAGCAAAAAAAAGTTATCCAATACAACTGGACCTGTGTGTAAATGTATTTGCTCCCATAGTTACTAATTCCCCAAATCTATGAAAATGCATTCATAATGGGGTTCAGCTGGACTAGACGCAAACAGGCCTGATTGAAACCCTGTTCAATCAAATCAACAATTAAATAGAACTTTTTCAACAGCATAAAGTTGGTTAAAAGGTCTTACCCAGTAATATACTATGCCAAAGTTGAAAGAAATTCCAGAAATGATGAGGAAGAAGGTGACTGAAATACGTCAGTCTGGGAAGGGTTACAAAGCTATTTCAAAAGGCTCTGGGACTCCAAACTACCAGAGTGAGTGCCGTTATCTCCAAATGGAAAAACTCAGCACGGTAGTGAATCTTCCCAGAAGTGGGCGACCTTCCAAAATTTCTCCAAGAGCACAGCAACTACTCATCCAGCAAGTCACAAAGAGCCAAGGATAGCATCAAAGAAACTACAAGCCTCTCTTGCATCAAAAAAGGTCACTCACTGTTCATGACTCCACTATCAGAAGGACACTGGGCAAAAATGGCATCCATGGAAGAGTGGCGAGGTGAAAACCACTGTTAACCCATAAGAACATTAAGGCTCGTCTGATTTTTGGCAAAACACACCTTTAAGATCCTCAAACCTTTTGGGAAAATGTTCTGTGGATTGATGAGTCGAAAGTGGAACTGTTACATCTGGTGTAAACCAAACACAGAATTCCACAAAATGAACATCATACCTATGGTCAAGCATGGTGGTGGCAGTGTAATGGTGTGGGGATGCTTTACTGCTTCAGGGCCTAGATAACTTGGAATAATTGAGGGATATGTGAATTCTGCTCTCTACCAGAAAATCCTAAAGGAGAATGTCCAGTCTTCAGTCCTGATCTCCAGTTATTGGAAACATATTTTTTTTTGCAGTTATTGCTGTTAAAGGTGGCACAGCCAGATTTTAAGTTTAAGGGGGCAATTAGTTTTTCACATCAGTGATAGGTGTTGGATAACTTTTTTTGCTTCTGTAAAAAATAAATGAAGAAATAAAATATAAAATGTATTGTGTGTTTACTCAGGTTGCCTTTGATATGTTTTATTCCGTTTGAAGTTCTAAAACTATTTAGTATGAGATATACACAAAACCAGAAGAAATCAAATACTTTTTCACAGCACCATACTTGTGCAGACAACTTAATGATATGTGATAGAAAAAGGAAATGGCAGCTTGCTTCTAACCTGCTTGACTTTAATAAAGAAAGGTTAAAGGGCAGGATGCTTAGGGTCAGAATTTAAGTCGGCAGCCAAAGCTTGTCTGTCTTGAGATCAGGCAGGGAATCGTCATGGAAATGAAAACACACTCTACACATCAGTGAAGATTAGAAATGACATGCGGGCAGGTTGGTAGCCATTACACACACACACATACATGCAAACACAAATGGCCTAAATACACTTCTGCAGAACTGAGTGAGTGCGTGGGAGTTTATATGTGTATCTGAACCATCAAAAGCCATTTTCACAGATGTGTGCTGAGTGGAATGTGGGAATTGCTTTGTGGAATGTTTGTGGGTGTGAACGTCACTCCTGTGATGCAGGACACTTGAAGGACACATGTACACACAAGATACACTCCCACCGAAATGATATGCATTAGCAGTGTTGGCTCTGCAGGGAACCAAGAAGGTATTATGTTTCTCCAGGGGATTGTGGGAAATCCTTACCAATTTGAGTGAATCCAGTAAGAAGAAGAAGGCTAGTCCATGAGGGAGAGGGGGTAAAAAACTTGTCTTTTATCTAGTTATTTCTATTACTTTGCTATATACACTGAACCTCCACTGAATCATCTGTTCTGAATGGAAATATGCCTCAAGGTCTCGGAGTACATTTGGTATCTGTGTAGGAAGAAAATTTGTATTATAATATAAAAAATTTCAGACTGACAGATTTCGTTAGTTTCTTACCTAATAACTTCTCCATTTTACTTGCCAACTGTGAATTTTTCAGATCCAGACTCTCTTTTTTTAATTCAACAGCAAGGAGAATTTGGTGACAGGTTATTCTGTGAAGAGCCCTGCAGCTTTCAGAGAAATTGCACTCTCTCTCTCTCATGTTCTTTTTCTCTTTCTCTCTATGAGATAAGTACAGGTCTATTTTCTGTATGCTGCACATGGCAGTCTGTAGAGCCATTCAGACCCAGACAAATATATATTTTTTACATTTCTGTTCATATACTCAAATTATATCTACCTAGATGAAAAGACAGAAGGTTAGAACATCATCAAATCAGGAACTATATGAAATAATGATGGTGTATTTTAGTCCCTGGTGGTCTCAGGTAATGTGAAAAGGAGAAGAAGTGAAAAGAAAAGTAACATTCTCTTCAATAATAGTAACACAATGTACATTGTGGATCGCTGTGTAAGGTTTTCTCTTAAAACAATTGTAGTCATATCAGCCTAGACATGTTTACTAATGTTATACTTAAACAGTAGAGTTCATAAAGTTAAAAGAAGAGAGAAGGTTATAGCCTTCAGATTAGAATGGTTTAAATTGGGGAAAAAAGAAAAAAAATCACTGTTGTGTCAAAAGCCATCTTGCTCACAGATACCATACCAGAGGAAGTCTTTAGAATAAACAAACGAATATATAAACATTATTATTGTTGTTGTTGTTGTTGTTGTTGTTGTTGTTGCTTACAGTCCCCTTCGAACGGATTAGAACAGCAAGGCCAATTCTGTTGTTTTCGCTATACATTGAAGATATTTGCATTTGAGATTTAAAAAATAAATGCGACAATAGGTCAGAATTTCAGGTTTCATTTAGTCATATTTACATCTAGATGTGAATGTTTTTTGATCACAATTGATCACAAATATTGGAATATGCTGCCCAGGTGTGCCCTGCTGAACTGATTGTTTAAAGAATACAAAAATTTGGAATGTCCTGAAAAAAGAAAGAAACCACTGGTGTACTAACAACCAGACATGGAAGAGATTGGCCAAGGAAAACAACAGCAGTTGATGACAGAAACATTGTGAGAGCTGTAAAGAAAATGTCCAAAACAACAGTCAGTGACATCACTAACAACCCACAACACAGGGCAGGGGTGAAGGTATCACAATCCACTGTTCAAAGAAGACTTCGAGAGCAGAAATATAGAGGTCCACAAGATGAAAACCACTCGTGAGCAGGAAGAATCAGAAAGCCAGTTTGGAATTCACAAAGAAATACAGAGACAGCAGTTCTGGAACCAAGTTTAACCTCTACCAAAGTGATGGAAAGGCCAAAGTGTGGAGAAAGAAAGGATCTGCTTATGATCCAAAACATACAAGCTCATCTGTGAAACAAGGTGGAGATAGTGTCATGGCTCGGGCCTGCATGGCTGCTTCTGGAGTGGGCTCACTAATCTTTATTGATGATGTAACTCATCAGATTTCTACAGAAACTATGTGTCTTCCAATTTACAGAGAAATGCATTCAATCTAATTGGGAGGAACTTCATCATGCAGCAAGACATTGACCCCCAAATCACTACCAACACCACAAAGGGAGAAATAGTGGAGGGTTTTAGACTGGCCAAGTCAGTCACCAGACTTTAGCCAAACTGAGCAGCATTTCACCTCCTGCAGAGGAGACTGAAGGAAAAAACCCCATGAAACAAACAACTGAAAGAAACTGTGGTTCAAACCTGGAAAAGCAACAAAAGAAAAAATGCAACAGTTTGATGATGTCAGTGAGTCACCAGCTTCATGCAGTTATTGCAAGCAAGGGATATAAAGTGTTATTTTCTTTAATTTATTTTAAGACTTTCAGTTCCATTACTTTTGCTTGCATAAAAATTGTGTGATCTGCCACAAATGGTGCCAATTTCTAAGTTGTTTAACACATCTAGATGTAAATATCAGGAAATGAAAGCTGAAATTCTGATATTATTCTTTTAATCTCAAACTCAGATGTATTCAGTGTATAGCAAAACGCCAAGAATTGGTCTTGCTGTTCCAATACTTTCAGAAGAGACTGCATATTGACTTAATATAGACTACTATATATAGTCAGGTTAGTAGTAATATTGATAATAATAATAATAATCATCATCATCATCAATATATTATCATATAAATCAATTCTACCATATGATTTCACCTGAAAGAAAGACATCTTGTTCTGAGGAAAAATGTGATTCAAAATGGCTGCCACTACAACTTTTAGCTCTGACGTCCTGTACTGTCTGTATTTCAACAAAAAGTCTGAGTGACTTAAGCTGTCAGAACCCACAAAAATAAACGTGTTTAAGATATTGAACAACTTGGCAACATGAAGTGAACCTTATTTTTTAGCAAGATTAGCCTCGTAGCTAACTTCAGACACAAACATGTCTTGTCTGATCGACTACATTGTTTGGGGTAAATGGAACATTATGTACATTTAATTGATCTTTTTTTTTTTTTTTCATATTATCTGTTAGATTTATTTTGTTTATGGTTTTTATGGCAGCTAACGTAGCCCTGTGTCTACCAGAAGATGGTTGTAGTTTGTTCCTCCGTTGATGAACAGGAAGATTGTGCTTTCTGTCTTGAAGAAGCTGCCTTTGTCGTTTAGGCTCATCACGTCTCTCTCAGTCATCCGCTTGCACTGCAGAAGACAATGAGATGTCACCTAGCTGCCATGACTGACACCCAGGTCAAAAAAACACACTCCCACACGCATACACACACAAGCTGCTTACCTGAGAGGGTCTTCAGCTGTCACACAGGCTGTACACAAACTGACAGCATGCTTCACATAAACACCCCCACACACACACAGAGCAGCTGAACAGGAAGAACAAGCTTCAATTCAGTGACACATATCTTCCAGCCACTCATGTCCAGCTCCACAGTGTTAAATATGACAAGGTGATAACTCTGTTTTATGACATTTCACGGCCAGAGAGCTTTTAACTATGTGGTTAGCTACAAGCTAGCATCACAAAAATAGCTAAGAATGCTAAGGGTTTCAAAATTTCAAACCATGTGTCAACATTGCAAATCACAATGTATTGTGACCAAATCTGTTTTATTTCAGTCAAAGCAGTTGTAACATTCGCTTACATAGCTTCTGTACATTGGTTTTTATAGTAACAATGTCTGTGGTAAATAGCACAGTTAACTAGCAAGTTAGTAGGCTTTGAAATGAGAAATGTGCCACTACAATCTTTTGAATTTAAAATGGACAAATCTGAAATTGTATGCCTTTATTTGATTGAGTAAGAAGCTTGGCAGTCAATTCTGCTTTTTGGTGATAGGTGTTGGATAACTTTTTTTTTTTTTTTTTTTTTGCTTCAGTAAAAACAATAATAAAAACTGTATTATGTGTTTACTCAGGTTGTGAAAGACTTTTTCACAGCACTGTATTTGGCATCCACATCAGATTATTAGTTTAAATCTGCAGTAAATAGTTGCCACAGTGTGACAATCATATTCATAGGTCTAACAAAATAATAGATTTAACCATTTATAATTAGTAATGTTAGTTACGTTACCAGTGCAAAATCATGATAGAGACTGTGTTGGAATATGTCCATGTGAGTGCTGTAAACATAGTGGGAGTGATGAGGAGAGGAAAAGAGTGGATGAATTTAGAGAGTCATAGCCTTTGTGCTTCACTTTGTTATCTTCTCAGCCTTTGCACTGATTTTCCCAATTATGAGCTGCTACGAGCCAAGTGAAGGTGGCAGCAATCACCTCACCCTCAGCTGGAGAAAATGAGCTCTTCACTATACACGCTCCCCTGCTGGTGTAAAGACATCCTTATCACAGTGGCATGATTGCCCAGCACGAGTTGACTGGCTTCGTCGTGAGATGAAAATGATATTTTTATGGACTTTAGGAGTTAAATTGTGTCTTAATGCGTTGACAAGTGAATTGCTGTCATTACTTGTACATCAGAAGAAATGGTATGCATTGGGACACAAACTGGGAAAACTGAATCTGTGAGTGTGTTTGGTTTGCGATATTATGACACTAGGTTCCTTTGACTATGTTAATTTTCAATCATTATATGATCACAATACAATAATATAGGGTACAATTTGGCCTTGATTTCATTCGCAATACTTCGTTCATGATTTGATTCATTTCGATTCTCAGAAACTTTGAACAAAATTTCCAATGAAATCTATATAGTAAACAATGTGCATTTGTGTCTGTACAAAATTAAATGAATTAAACATCGCCATGATCAGTAGTTCAATATAATAAAGAAAATGTACTACACCAGATTTAAATAAATAAATATATACATTTCTAAATCCCCGAACACCCCCCACTCCACACACACACATTTTGATTGAATAAACATAAATTTCAGACCTGAGGACTCTGTAAATGATCGACTAAAACAGATATAGAAATATAGAGATTAAAATAAATTACAATTCTATAATAATTTTCTTTAACGATGCTTGAAGTACAACAGTATTTGTGGAGTAGTGTTGATGATAATATAGGGTATTTATTAATATCTTTAAGCTCAAATTGTATCTTTGTGTGACGGTCACACGTGCAAACACACACACACACACACACACACACACACACACACAGCCTCGCTGTGTGCTTGTAAGGTGTTAGTGTGTGAAGCATGTGCCTGATGATGGATAGAGGACATTAGATCCAGTGGAGACTGATGCCTCTAATGATTAAAGCCCTTGACCACTCAGTTGGGGAAAAAGAGGAGTGGAAAAGCTGGGGAAGTGGAACCTGCTGGCTCCAGGTCATAGAAACATATACACACACACATACACACAATGCTTATTTCCTCTGTTTTCTTTGCTCAGTCAGATGTGTGTGTATTTGTGTGTGTGTGTGTGTGTGTGTGTGAGAGAGAGAGACTGATGATTGTGGCAGATTAGATTATAACTCCAAACAAATGTGTGCCCTTTTGCAAGAGACATGTGGGTGTTGATTTATATGATGTGGTGATGAATCATATCAGATACATATGAACATCACTTATA
>JANDJT010000168.1:10181624-10203771 GCA_024331685.1 Stegophilus panzeri
TTTCCATCACTTTGGTAGAGGTTAATCTTGGTTCCAGAACTTTTGTGTCTCATCTCTGTATTTCTTTGCGAATTTCAATCTGGCTTTCTGATTCTTCCTGCTCATGGTGCTTTGTGGTATGGCCTCTACATTTCTGCTCTCAAAGTCTTCTTCGAATGGTGGATTGTGATACCTTCACCCCTGCCCAGCAGATGTTGTTGGTGATGTCACTGACTGTTGTTTTTAGGTTTATCTTCACAGCTCTCACAATGTTTCTGTCAGCAGCTGGTGTTTTAGTTGGCTGATCCATTCAGAGTCTGTTGCCTAGAACACTAGTGGTTTCTTTCTTTTTCAGGATATTCCAAAATGTTGTATTGGCTATGCCCAGTGTTTGTGCAATAGCTCTGATAGATTTTCTCAGCTACAAAATGGCTTGTTTTTGTTTAGATTTTGGGTGAGAGAGATTGTCGTGACCCATAACTTTTGTTCAAACCTAAAGAAGTTTGCAAGTGTTTAAATGAAACAGGAAAAAAAATAGAAGCCATAATAATGACATATCCGAATTAATAAAACTAGATACTAGAGATGTTCTCCAATTATGTTTGAAATGTAGCAGTAGACTTTTGCCACTTATGCCTTCTAGTTACTTTAGAAAAGTACTTTTGCACTTTCCAGTCTAGATAGTGTTCAAATTTGTGATAAGTCTTCCTTTATCTGCATTCTCACTCTCTTATTCTCTTACCTACACACACTCACAGCCGAGAGAGCTCTAGTCTCCTTATCTCCTGCTGAACCTTAATTAACAGTAAGACCAGGCTATTACAGGCCAATATCCCTTGTCACAGTGACACAAAGCCTGCCCCCTCCAGCTTCTCAAGCCACCACCCTCAAACTTGCACCAGACAGCCACGAAAGAGCAGCCCATCTCTGAGAGACAATGCTCGCTCGGATAACACTATTCTGTTCTGTAATTGCTTTGTGTCTCCTGAGAGGGGACCTGAATCAGACAGGTTTTCTGCATCCGACCTCAGAGGGGACTAGCGACCTCAAAATGTACAGAAGAGTGCTAACCTGACCCTAGCAATCTGTTTAAGAAACTTGATCCATTTGATACAATCCTAACTTTTTTTTTCTGAAGTGAACGTGTACCTTTAATAACCTGATGTAGAAGGAATTTATGTCATTATGATTTTCAGTATTAAAAAAGATAGAAAGCTTAACCATAACTGACAATTTATTTCTGACAGGCTGAGCTCCACTACACAGTGTATATCACACAAGTATATTCAAAGCAATCGAATTGTTGTCATAATGTAAGTAGTTATGTAGCTACAGAGAAACGTTGGTAATCTTGAAACATTATGGCAACAGGATGACAACATAGACTGGTTAGCTGGGACATTAGCTGGGACAGTATGTAATTTGCTAAATAATTTGTGGCTTCAACATTGTTCAGTAACACTTGATGTTAGTAATTATAAATCTTTGTCAGGATGGACATCAAAGTTTTGACGTTCCAGCTAAATTTCTGTAAGTAATCTGTATTTACAGCTCAAGGACATCAACACTTTAAGTGTATTTCAAATTTGCATTATTGATATTCTATGATGGGTGCACTGTAGCTTAGTGGTTAGCACGTTTGCCTCACACTTCCAGGGTTGGGGGTTTGATTCCCGCTGTTGCCCTGTGTGTGTGGAGTTTGCATGTTCTCCCCGTGCTGTGGGAGTTTCCTCCGGGTACTCCGGTTTCTTACGCCAGTCCAAAGACATGCATTGTAGGCTAATTGGCATGTCCAAAGTGTCCATAGTGTATAAATGTGTGTGTGACTGTGTATGTGATTGTGCCCTGTGATGGATTGGCACCCTGTCCAGGGTGTACCCTGCCTTGTGCCCCATGCTCCCTGGGATAGGCTCCAGGTTTCCCGCAACCCAGTAGGATAAGCGGTATAGAAAATGGATGGATGGACGAATATTCGAAGACAATGATAAAAACTATTTTGAACAGTGGTCAAACACAAATACAATGTTCTTATTCTGTAAGATCAAATACTTCTTGGCTTTGTAAGCTAAGGATCCTGTGTTCTCACTGCCAAGCACTGGGTTCGATTCACGGGCAGGGAACCGCAGCCACTCAGGATTGCACTCAGTGCCAGTCCCAAGCCCAGATAAAATGGGAGGGTTGCATCAGGAAGGATAACAGTATCAAAACAAATATGCGGACCAATGATCCGCTGTGGCGACCCCTAATGGGAGCAGCTGAAATAACAACAACAGAAGGTAATAAACTCAGTGGAAATAGACATAATGAGCCTAATAAGACTACATGTTGACTTTGACCACCACATATTTGTTAGTGGTGCCAGATGGGCTGGTTTGAGTGTTTCAAAAATGGCCGCTCTCCTGGGATTTCTATGCACAAGAAGTCTCTTGTGTTTACACAGAATGGTGCGACACACAAAAAACATCCAGTGTGCCGAAATGCCTTGTTTATTAGACAGATCAGAGTAGAACGGCCAGACTGGTTCAAGTTGACAGGAAGGCTATAGTAACTCAAATAACCACTCTTTACAACCATGGTGAGCAGAAAAGCATCTCAGAATGCATCAAACCTTAAAGCAGATAGGCTACTACAACAGAAAACCACATCGGGTTCCACTCCTGTCAGCTAAGAACAGGAATCTGACGCTTCAAGGGCCACTTAAACGAGATAGTCGAAGATTGGAAAAAGACCAGACGATATTGAGAATTAGAAAATCCACAAACATGTCTGCTAGCTGACTTTCACTCCCTGGTTACATGTGAAAGTTCAGTTCATTAAGCACATAACATATAGCTAGCTAATGTCAGTAATATTACATGCTAATTTGATCTGATTTTAGCAATAATATTAACTTTCCGCTATGATGAAGATTTTTTAATGTGCCTGAATTTTTATACATTGCAAAACTAGTGAGTTCAGTAGACATGTACTGTACTTGTTTTCTATGCTTACTTTTTATTACTGCCATGTATGTAGAACATCTAGAACTAAATGTTACCTTTCCTCTGGCTTGCTGTACTGAGGTTTCAAGACTGCTATTTTCTGTCAGAGGGTGAATATAAAGTGTTGATTGACCAAGGTTGCCTGTGTTGCCTTTCTCCAATGTTCATCCTGGATAATGATTAGTTAGCAGACAGAACATTCTAAAACCAAGTTTATCTGGTTTGAACATAAAACTTTTCTTTTCTTTTCAAACAATACACCAAAAACATTCCGAAATAAAAACAAAACAACACCAAAGAATAAAGTATCCTTCAGTGACAATGTTTCCTTGGACCTTATGCTATAAAATTATCATAATCAGGTCATAATAACTGTATGTCATGGAAGCTGTCCTGTATGTTCTGTCATAATTTGGCAGAAAATACTTTATATCATCAGAATTTAGAATTCTGTTCTGGTTCCTATGTCTATTTAGATATTTTTCTATCTTTGCCGAATCAAGCCGAACTGACAGATATAGTAACGTATCATCAGCATAAATGAAAGGCAACATTATGTTGGCAAATTACATATCCGAGGGGCTGAATATACATTGCACTTTTTTGGGCTCTGAAGAATTTAAATTGCTAACAAACTAGTAATAGTCTGTCAAATAAGATCCATACCAGGCAAGAACTCTGTCTAACCTGTGTCGTCAAGCCTGTTCATTAAAATATAATGGTGTCAAATGTACCAAAACAGTTGAGCTGAGGCCAGCAGTAGGTCATTTTAGCGCATTATGATGTTTCCGGAAAGCAGAATGAAATACATGGCTGTTATTTCTACTTGATAAGGAACAGAGCTGTTAGGTAAAAGGGTGTATATGGAATTATTTCTGTGTCTAAAGTGATTTTATATACACAAAAATATCACCACTCTTAAATACTATCTGTAAATCTGTGTCTGTGATTGTATCCTGTTTCTGTATTTCTACAGTTAACTACACCACTTAATCTTTAAACTATTGCTATTGCGATTGTGAATCATACATATAATAAAGTAAAAGATAAAACATTTGTTATTCTTCTAAAATTCATAATTACAGCTCAAACTGAAACTTCTTTCTACTGTACCATTTTGAGGGGAATGGCCAAGTGGAAGGTTCCAGAAAGCTAAGTGGGCGGGGCCCAGAGTTGCACTTACTAATGGTCAACTCTCCACGGGTCCAATACAACAAGAGTATAAAATCGGACACGTGAGTATAAAAACACGAGCGTCAAGTTTAATTTGTGTGCAATTTATTTATTTTTATTATTAAATATAATTTCCGCATTGCTTACAGAGGAAATTATTTCCGCAGATGTGCAACGCCACATTCTGTATGCCGACATCTCCTGTTCTTATCGGGTGCACGATGAGCTCAGTGAATGATCTTGTTTTATTAAAACCAGACCTTTTAGCTCAGTTACACCTCAGAGGAAGACAAGCCAGCTGTGTCAAAGCGTTGACATTTTCTATCACAATGGATTTTGAGAAACAGTATTGTTACAGTTTTAAACACTAGGCCAGATGCGTACCTGCTGTGTTATACTCACAGTCTTGGTCGTAAATGAGAAAGTGTCAGGAATCACAGGTTTATCTGAGTGTGGTGTGTTATAATTGGAAGCCTGCACACTCCTGAGATAAAGAAAGTTGCATTCAAAAAGATGTTGCTTTCTGTGGTTGCATTTTTTGGCCAAATTTGAGAAAAAGGATCATTGCTTCAGTGTAGGTAATACTATAATTATATTTCCTAAAACAGATTTCGATGAAAGTTCCAACAAAAATGCCAAACCATCGCTCCAACCATAGAAAAATGTTCTATTTATGAATGTAAATGATCTTATAGTTAACAGTCATGTTTGTGTCTGCAGTTTTCCATGAGTTGTTCCATTGTTATAATTAACCAACATCACAGCTTATATAGTTCAATTATACTGACTTACTAGCTGATAACTCAATAACCATCATGACATTAGCTAGCTATATCATACATGAAGTGTAGGTGTGTTCAGCTCTACATTTAACGCTGTCGCTTGTTCAAGATCCTCAGGAAAGTGAGTTGATTAGCAGCAAATAGTGAATGAACAAATACATAGGATGACACTGAAGCTGTCATTGGGTTTCTGGATAGGAACCTACACAGGGACCCACTTCCCAACCTGCCATGAATGAACCAATGCAGAGTGCCTTGACTGCCCAACCCCTCAACCCCCTACCAGCACCATCCATCCATTTTCCTTACTGCTTATCCTAAACAGAGTCATGGGGGAGCCTGGAGCCTATCCTGGGAAAATTGGGGCATAAGGCAGGAGACATCCCGGGCAGGGTGCTAACCTATCACAGGGCACAATTGTACACACATTCACATGCCCATTTGGAAATGCCAAATCAGGCTACAATGCATGTCTGTGAACTGGGGGAGGAAACCGGAGTACCTGCGGGGAACCCCTGAGGCACATGGAGAACATGGAAGCTTGTGGAAGAGCTAAAAAGTGCAAAAGAATTAAATGCGCATGTGTGACCTGTTAGAAAAATCGGGCGTTACTCTGCTGATAACGAAATTCGCATCACGCGTACTGTACGCTGTTCCTAGCGTACGCATAAAAAGTGAAGCATACTTTCTACTTTATGTGTACACAGAGGGTTGACGCATGTGCATTATGACAATTTGCACTACCCCTCCTGGCCTACAAGAGCCAGTCCAGAGCAGTAAAGCAGCTCTTCTGGTGTGAAGGACGACAATGAAGAAGAATCACAGGAACACAAAGAACAATGGAGGAGAAAGACATGCTGGTTCATTTGTTACTAGAGGAAGAAGAAACAAAAAAAGAGAAAAAGAAGATGGTCTGTGCGACCACTCAACCAGAAAAGAGCTTGCACTTGTTTCCGTCTCTTCCGTTATTTCTCTGACTGCCTTGAGAATCAACGGTCCTGGGTCACTGTTGCCACCTTGTGGAACAACTAAATAGTGCTGAAGAATTGAATGATCATTAAATGTGACCTGTGTGTACAGTACGTGCGTACTACTCATTTGCGTCACACGTACTGTATGCTGTTCCTTGTGTACACATACAAAGTGAAGTATACTTTGGGCTTAACCATGCATACTTTTGTTTTTTTGGGTGAAATTGTTGACGTTCTCAGATTTTCTTCGGATTCACACCGTTGGTTACTAAGATGAAGGTGTAGACTGGAGTGTATTTCGTTTCGGCTCGTGTCTGTCAGTCTACGCCTTCAACTCAGAATCCAGCCTTCAGAATCCAGCTAATGAAGTGATTTAAAACACAAAGATGCTATGAGACAATTCTGTCCTTGTGGGATTTTGTGGCAATTTGGTTATGTCTTCGCTACTGAACTTAGAGGTCGCTTGTTCTACTCCACGTTGACATGATATTTATGTTTGATTCAAGTCTGTGCAGTTTACTTTAACCTTTAGGTCAGGGTTACGTATGTGGAAGTGAAAAGGTCTATAAAACTGTTGTCTTGCATGAGATCCTGTAGCTCATGTGGATGAGCTGTGGGTTGAGAGGTTGCTGGTTCAAACCCCAGCTAGGATTCACGGATATGATGTTTGATGGTTCAAGAATCAGTGGTATGGTGGGGGGATAATAGCTGGGCAGAAATAGGTTATGAAGCTTGAAAAAAAAGGTTTGACATAGGTTTTTACAGAATTCTTTTATATAATGCAAAACTAAGTCAAACCCCTCTCTTCAGGTTTCATAACCCCTTTTCCCACCACTGCTGGTTCTTGGGGGGCGGATGCCCGGATATTACCCTCCCTGGTTCACTCATTCCAGCCATCCTTCACATTCCACACTGTTCATCCTGGACCTTCCACATCATTCAGCCTTTAGGCTTTATTCCAAAGCTACAGGATTGAGACGAGTGGGTGGCAATGGAACAGTGTGATGGACAGACATAGAAGGCCTCTGGGTTTTTATAAAACATATCCTCTTTACAGCTACATGAATGGCTTATGTAACACACATTCTCTCTCTCTCTCTCTCTCTCTCTCTCTCTCTCTCTCTCTCTCACACACACACACACTGGTTAAGAAACCCAACTTTTTAAACAATACTACCATCTGAAATACTGGTGAATTTCTTATTATATCATCAACTGTTTGTTCTTCAGCTGTATTGGTACTTACTATAGTTTTGACACCAATTGTCACAACCATACACTAATTAACAAACACATGATAAATGCTAAGAAAGATATCGGTGAGAAAACACAAGCATGATAGATTGATGTGTATTTACAGTATAACCTGTCTGGCCTTGAAATATTTGCTTCCTCACAGGAAAGATAGCAGTTAGCAATGTCAATGCTAACTAATGTTAATCATTCTTGATGCTTTTTTTTCCTCATTTGCCTGACTGACAAGTGCATTTACCTATCTATTTTAGATGCCTCTGATATATTTGTTTCTGTTATATATTCTACTGCACAACAACTACTAATTTTAATAAGTAGAACAGTAATTCAAAACAACATTTCCATAAAGTAAAAACAGGTATTTTTTTTTTAACTGTTTTTTTTTATTTATTATTTAATTAATGCAGTTAAATGCTGATAAATAATGACAAGTAACTGTCAAACCTTATTAAATAGCCATGCACGGGTTACACATTACATTTCCAGCTACAATGCTTTTTTTAGGCTACACCATTGGCAACAAAAATACATTGTGCAAAATAAAATAACAAATATCTGTATCATTCTGCATTATTTAAGGATACACTAGTTATTAAAATGTACTTCTAAGCTGAAATTGTTAATTATGGAACTGAGAGTGCACAGCATGGAAGCTCATATACATCAACAGAGAACTCTCTTAAGCTCAATGAGAGGGGTTCCTTGGATGGAGAATGCATCATTTTGAGTCACGGAGAAATTAGGAGATATTTCCAGGCTGATATTGAACCAGAAGTTGAACCACCATGTTCATGGCCTGAAAAAACAGGTCTAGTTCAGCCTCTGTCAGATCTAAACTAGTTAACTGAGATTGGACATTGGTATGCACACTGAATGCATGCTTTCACACGGTGCTGGACACAGTGGAATTCACAGTGCCACAGTGCAAGAAATTGATTTAAATTTTATATTGATTAAAAGAAAATGAACAACAATAACATTTTAAAAAAATGGAGGAGGAATTCTTTCAGGAGCAGGCCAGGCGTGGGATTAAAAAGACCTTTTACAGCATAGCCTTATGCAATGTGCACATAACAGTAGAATTGGCTTCAACCAGTCTGAAATAGTTTTTTAATTTTTACATCTACCTCCCTGCGCTGTAAAACCGGATCGTTCATTTAACTCAAAAAAATTGAGGAAACTAATTACCTCAAAAATTTTAAGTTGATAAATCAATTTCTTTAAGCCAAATACACTTAAATATAACAAAAATTTAACACAAACTTTGTAATTTAAAATAAATTTTTGTTATATTTAAGTGTATTTAAGTGAACTTAAAAATTTTGAGGTAATTAGTTTCCTCAAATTTCTTGAGTTAAATGAACTATCCGGTTTTACAGTGTGTTTTTTCCCCACCACATGACAAGTCAACAGTTTATCACATTGGCAACTAGTCAATGTTTGGTATTGTACAGGTGCATCTCAAAAAATTAGAATATCATGGAAAAGTTTTTTTTTTTTTTTTTTTTCCGTAATTTAATTCAAAAAGTGGAACTTTCATATATTCTAGATTCATTACACATAAAGTGAAATATTTTCAAGCCTTTTTTTGTTTTAATCTAGATTATTATGGTTTAAAGCTCACGGAAATCAAAAATCCAGTATCTCAAAACATTAGAACAAAGCATTTATAATACAGAAATGTCGAATATATGCTACTTTCATATGAGCTTTCATATAAGTTAAATTTAGCCCTTTTCAATGTTTCTTTCTTATGTAGTTTTAGGAAGTTTTTCCTTCCAATTGTTGCCTTGTGCTTGTTAATAAATAAATAAATAAATAAATAAATAAATAAATAAATAAACAATGGGATATTTAATTTTACCCACCATGAGAGATTAGGGCTGCTAATGCTTACTAATTCTCTAGAAAAAATTCCTAAGAACATTTTGAAGATTTCTGCTAATTCAATTTAACATAATGTCCAAATAACAATTCAGTATGACAGAAAATGCCTGATTTCTTCTACTTTTCCCAGAGAGGGCTTTTTATATAAAATATGACATGATGTCTTCTTTTATTTGATGTTTCCTATTAATCTAGCCTCTGTAAATGACTCTGATCAGGCACATGGTTCTTGAATAGGAAGGAAGCAAATTCAGACAGTGTTATTCATATTCTGAGACAAAATGATGGAGTTGATGATAATGTTTACGTTGATTCATTCCTTGCCAGCAATGTTGCACTCAATAATAAAATGGCAGAACATTGAAGATTGTTGTATTTAAGTATCTTTGGGAGAAGTTAGCGGTTGCCTACTGTGCTGACGTCACAGGGGTAAATTGATAGCACAGTTATAATGGTGATTAATAAGAGACAAGTTTGAAATGACCTCAAACATAAGGAATAAAAGTCAGGTTTACTGTTGGCAAGGGCTTCTTATCCCATTTACCTTTTCTAGCTTGGCTAGTTCTATGAGATGACAAGACAAGATGGCATTGATGGCGGTGTTAGCATGAAAGTTGAAATTTTGGAAGTTTGAGCACAGTGGACAGATGTGGAGGTGAGAGAAAGCGAAGGACATTTTCCCACTTGGCTCGAATGCTTGAGTCAGCACCCATGATTAATTCTAGGCTTGTTTTGAGGAACGGCTTCTAATTAGAAGAAGAAGAAGAAGCCTTTATTTGTCACATATACATTACAGGCCAGTGAAATTATTTTCTTCACATATCCAAGCTTGTTAGGAAGTTGGGGTCGGAACGCAGGGTCAGCCATGATACAGCACCCCTGGAACAGAGAGGTTTAAGGGCCTTGCTCAAGAGCCCAACAATGGCAGCTTGGTGGTGATGGAGTTTGACCCCTTGACCTTCTGATCAGTAACCCAAAGCCTGAACTGTTGAGCCACCGCTGCCCTGTTACAGGTTTGATTTCACATAGGAGAATTCCGTCCAAACCATGGATCGACTGAACAATTCCGTGCATTCATTTTTCTTAGCAATTTTGCAAAATGGTAGACATTAGGTTCATCTGTTTGCTTTTTTTAAAAAAAAAATAGTTTTCCTTTGATACGAACAATGAAATGGTGAAGAACAACACTTTCTTTCACCACAAAACTTGAAACAGGAAGTAACATGTCCGGTTGCACCGATCAGGTTACTCGGCAAGCAGAATGGAAGAGTGAAGAGTGGATAGCTTCAAAACCCGATGCACATGCAGATGGTTTGGTGCAAGCGAAGAGGACCAAGGAGCAGTTCTCTGGTCCACTCCAAGGCTCCATTCAGTCTTCACCAAATGTAACAAACTCGTAGGGGGCAAACGGCTCTGAGTCCAGAAAAAATATGGATTTTCCCTTTAAGGACATAGTGATGGTGAAACATATATAGGTTTTGCTAAAAGCCAAGAGTGACTGATACTGTACCCATGATGACAAGCTTTCCATGATAGATCTTCTTTCTGTCCAATCAAAACACGTTGAAGGGTGAGATGGGAAAAGATCGGTTTCCTTCAGTGGCGCCTGCAGCAAAGAGAAAGAAGGATGACCACGCTGGAGACTGATGAACGCCGATTGGCGTTCATTCACTTTGGCTTTTTTTCCCTTCCTCAGCCTTCCTGCTCTCTATCTTTCTCATCCTTCTTACACTTTCCCTTTTTTTTGCTCATCTCTCTCTGCCCTCATTGTGAGCTCTCTGAACACACTGAAGATCTGTCTTCTGTCTGACCATCTGCTTGGCTCTGTCTCCAGTGCGCAAAATGGAACGCGTGAATAAACAGGGCGGGGTGGATGTAAAGAAAGAAGGAAGGAAGTTAGGAAGTAGAAAATGAAAGAAAAGGGAACGGAGAGCGTTCTGACGTGACGGAGGGAGGGGAGCAGGGTGTGATTGAAGGCCTGGGGAGAAGGGGACTGCATTAAAAAAGTTTCCCTACTTGTTCAATCCTCAATCCTGTTTAAATATTTAGCATGTAATTAAAAGGTGAAGGAACGAGTGCCTGTGAGGCTGAAGGCTGATTTAGTCCATATTGACTGGAGCCAAACAAAGTAGAGGCGTGTCCTGCTCTGAGGGACTGACATGTCAGCAACAGAAGATCTATATACCTGTTTGCGTCCGTGTCGGGGACCCTTAGGCCTCCCACTGTCACATCCACCTAAGATTGACTGGCCTACTAAAGCAGAGGTGTGTGTGTCTGAGCGTGTACATAAATGTGAATGTATTTGGCTGTGTCTTAATTTGTTTCGAGTGAATTGCCGCACTGTGTGAGGACTTGGGCGACAAGAGATGGATGGGTGTTAATGCACATTTCCTCTGAGCCACAGTGAAGGCTGTGTGACTGAGTGAGTCTCATTAGCTCTTATAATTTCTGCCTCGTGTGCCCTTACAATCGTGGTTTTTAGACACTTTACATGGTTTGTTTCACACATATTGTACATGTAGTGCGATTTTTTTTTTCACATGTAGGCCTAGTAATACATGCTTCGACATGACCATTTTTATGTCGTTTTTTTTATGATTCATTTATATCCACATTTAAATTTTTACAAATGATTGGTGAAAATGTACTATTCATGTATTTTCATGATTCGTGTATTTTCAAATTTTATATATATATATATATAAAATTCACACAATTCATTCATTTTCACATGCAACTTTTACAAAGGATTAATTGATTCTCCTATTTTTTATTTAATAAATTATTTACTTTCACATTAATTTTGACACATAATTCATTCATTTTGACACCCTCATTTTACATGATTCATTCATTTTCACATGTGATTTGTTTTCATGATTCATTTTGTGTTGTATGATGTTACATATGTGTCTGTCTCCAACAGCGAATTGACAAAATGCATGTTTTGGAGTTTTAGCCCATATTTTCCAGGTGATGATTTCCGTTCCTGTAGTAAACACAGCCACGGTAATGTGTTCGACTGTAAATCCGCTATAAAATCAGTGAGCCTTAATCATCTACTTACACGCTTATCTGCACATTTTAGAGGTTAGCGTGACTGACGTATCTGAGTCACAACACACACACTTGAGAATCTGTGTGGGAGCAAAGTAGCTATTGTGTACAATGAGTCACACACAAACTTCATGATGAATGAGAAGATCATTTTGAAATTCGTGTTAATGGAGCCATACATCACAGCTAGTAATAGATAGTGATTATTAGAAATTATAGGTTACGAGATTCAATCTATAACACAGCATCAGCGTTTGACTATTGTTAAACCAGAGCAGAGACTTTTACACACAACTCCAGAATTATTGGCACCTTTAAAGAGAATTGGCAAAAAAAATCATTCAGTAAATCCTTTATTCTGGTGGAACACACCCTGGATGGGATGCCAATCAGTCATCACATGGCATGTGTGAATCACACACACACACACAGAGAGAGAGAGAGAGAGCAAGTGAGAGAGAGAGAGAGAGAGAGAGAGAGAGAGAGAATCACACAGTTTTTAACACAGACAGTCCACCTACCAGCATGCTTTTGGGAATTAGGAGAAAACCTGCAGGAAACTCGCATGGACATGGGAAGAAATTTCTGCATTTTCTTCCCTCTACATTTCGTTCCGTCTTTTGTTCCCTTTTTTTCCCCCAATTTGTGATCTAGCGTCTCCCCCACTATAGCGCATTTATTTCTCAAGCCCTTTCTCATATTTCCATTCCATCGTCCTTTCTCCTCTTGGGGGCCTGCCTCATATATACTACGGTGACACAGGAATTGTTGGAAGTCCATGAACAAATGGTAAAACACAAGGAAGAGGAGAACTGTTTATTTTGTTCCATAAACAATAGAGAAGAGAAAAGAAAAATAATATGGAAGTGGTACATGAGACCATTAAATAAATCAAAGGCTAAAGTTGGTGAGTTTAACATGCTAATCAAACCTATACGATGCTTTATATACATATAAATTGACTCAGGCTTGCCTCAATTGTACGTAACATCCAATCACAGACTTCATCACTTAGCTCAAACATGGAGTTTGCCAAGCTGCCATGTGCATGACTCTTCACGAAGTCAGTTCGCTTTGCAATTACTTCGTATTGTTTGTGGAAGTCAGCAAGCATGCTGAGGCCTTCAGTTCTTATGGGGTGCCATAATGGCGAAATATTTAGCAGAAATCAAAGCAAATAAATGAATTAAACAAAAAATAAGCAAACAAACAAACAAAGCTGTCATTTTATATGAATAGTGAATAAATAATTTAAAAAAATGAAGAAGTAGATAGAAAGATAGCAATAAATAAATAAATAAATAAATAAATAAATAAATAAATAAATGCTGCGTTTTAAGTTAACCAAGAGGTGATTAGGGTAAAAATCTTCCACTTGTCTGTATTAGTTAAAAAAATAAAAAATGTTTAAGCTCATTTTGGTGTTTAAATATATTTTTGATTATTCCTAATTTGACACTAATGAGTCTTATTTTCTGAATTGGCTGCTGAAGAATTGTATGTATGGGATAATGTGGGGCTGATTGCAACAGCAAAACATGGGCAACAGTCAGTCATTGTATACCTGTATTCTGCAGATTCATTACGAGAGATGTTTATGAGCCTCTGGCTGGTTCGATGTAGTTGATCTTCAAAATAAATCATTTGTATATAAAAAAAAAAAAGCAGTTACAAATCTCTGCTACAATTTGGTGCATGCAAACACTAACCTCTGCAGCCAATATATTCAGCGTAATAACATTTGCTTTTCCAGTGCTTAGTGAGACTGATTGGGCCATTGAAAATCTTATTAAGATGTTGCCATAGACAAGCCTGGCTTCATCTGCTGCATACTCGGAATAAATCAAAGCTGGCACACTGGGTATTACTTATGTATGGGTGCATATGGCCAGTAATGAAGGTGGTGATTTGGGCACCTATAGGATACAACATGATGAGATTCCTATTATATAATATATTATATTATTGATAGGTACTGTTTATTAATGTAACATTTTTTAAAAAATAAAATAGCTATGGGTTAAGGTATGTTATATTGTAATTACACAAGAAAAAAGATTTAAATTTGCAAGAAAAGTATAATATTAGGAAAAGTAAAGAGGTAGGTTTAAGCTTTCTGTGAGGAAATGTTTATTGAACATTTTCAGAAGGAGCCTCCATAGTCAGCACATTAAAAAACCCATCCATCCATTCATCCATCCATCCATCCATCCATTTTCCATACTGCTTATCCAGGTTTGTGGGGGAGTCTGGAGCCTATCCCAGGGAACTCGGTGCACAAGGCAGGGGACTCCCTGGATGGGGGGGCCAATCCATTGCAGCGCACAAAAGCACACTCATTCACACACTACGGACAATTTGGAAATGCCAATCAGCCTACAACGCATGTCTTTGGACTGTGGAGGGAGACTAGAGTGCCCGGAGTAAACCCCTGAAGCACAGGGAGAACATGCAAACTCCACGCACACAGGGTGGAGGCTGGATTCAAACCTCCAACATCATAATATAACAAAGATTTAAAAATTTAGCATTTCATGTAGTGCACATTCAGTGGGCACAGGTTCACCAAAACTGGACAGTTGAGGATTGGAAAGATGGTCGGATGAATCTTGATTTCTCCTGTGACATGCAAATGGTAAGATCAGAATTTGGGATGAATCCAAGGACCCTTGTGTTCTGGGTGGTGGTAGTGCTCTAATAGTATAGGGAATGTTTTATTGATGCACCCTTAATTCCAATCAAGTATCACTTGAATGCCAAAGACTATCTGAGTATTGTTGCCAACTGCATGACTTTCTTTATGCACACAATTTACCCACCTTTTAATGACCACTTCTAGCATGATAATGTGCCATTTCACAACGCACAAGTCATCTCAGACGGGTTCTATGAACATGACAATGAGTTCACTTCAGTGGCCTCCTCAGTCATCAGATCCGACTCCAATAGAGCATCTTTAGGATGTGATAGAATGGGAGATTCGCAGCAAACAGCAAACCCACCCTCTTTTAGTATGTTGTTCTTAATAAAATGGCCGGTGAGTGTGTGTATAGAAAAAGCAAGCAACAAATGCTTGTCTGTATGAGGAGCTTTGAAGTGCTGTGTTTGCACATAAACTAAGACAGCTTACCGATGTACTGAAGGGGCTACCTTCAGCTACTGATGTACTAGTCTGAGCGAAATGTAAAAATATTTATGACAAAGATGATATCAGAGTGGGTCAGACAGCATGCAGATATAGCTCTGTTTATCTGAGTGTGAGAGCAAAAGAAATATGTCCAGACTTGTGCTGGTGCATTATGAATGACAATGAGGTAGGGATGGAGATTCACAGGATATACACTAAAGTTTGAATGGTGCTTTAAGATAATATTTGACAAGGTCATTTGATAAGATCAAAAAAAGGCAGCTGTGTGTGGATGTGACAGAATGTGTCAGCATGGGCGATAGTGCTAGCGTCAAATATATTATTATTTTATTCATAGTCAAAGTTCTCTACACAGATCTCTGACCTGTTCTCCTACAAAGAGAATTACCAAAGACTTCAGACACAGTATTCATAGGGAGTTCATAAGGTGTTCATAGAGATGTATGACACCTGAATTAGCCTCGCACCTCCAGGGTGATGGTTCAAATCCCTCCTCTGCCCTGTGCATACAGAGTTTGCATGTTCTCCCTGTGCTTCGGGGGTTTTCTCCGGGTACTTCGGTTTCCTTTCCCAGTCCGAAGACACGCGCTGTAGGCTGATTGGCATTTCCAAATTGTCCGTAGTATGTGAACGTATGTGCGATTGTGTCCTGAGATGGGTTGGAACCCTGTCCAGGGTGTCCCCTACGCTGTGCCCCTAGTTCCCTCCGCAACCCTGTGTAGGATAAGCAGAAAATGGATGGATGGATGGATGACATCATAAATATTTATAAGTGTTTATTAGTGAGTCAAGTGACAGAAGGTTGTTATGACACTTTCAGGGCTGACGTACATTATGACAGCTGGTCATGACAACTGATTTTGTTGCATCTGGTATGTTAATCACATAATGGTAATAATGTGACATGGCAAAAATTGAAATAATACACTTAATTCTGTCATTATGGTGTTATTAATGTTGCATTCACAACCTTTCCTATCTAGCAGCGTTATAAATGAAAGTCAGCCTGGAGCATGCCATAACATGCCATAACTTATGTCTTTATGTCAGGCGACAATTTTATGTCAGTTGTAATAAATGGTTTATGTAGGTGTCATATATTTATTAGCTTTCCTGTTTGACAAAGTCAGTTGTCATGTTATTCTTTCAGGAAAAAGGTCATAACACTACTGTATGTCTTTATGTATACTAGTTTGACACTTAATACATTAAGCCTTTATAAATGTTTGTGCAGGTTTATGCCAGTTGTTATAATTGGGTTATGTAGGTGTAACATTATATTTTTAAAATCTGTTTCTAGTCTAATCATACAGCTGTTACTATAGAAACAATAACGTATTAGAACGAGTGTATTAATATAAACCCATCATTCGTACAACAACCGGAATGCACACCTTCCGACCAATCAGATTCGAGCATTTAACCGCACTGTGATACAATGTAATATAGTAACATATGGAGAGCTAGTTAGCTAGTTAAGTGCTTTTAATACAGACTTAGGGAAATGAACAAGTATATGATCATGTATCACGTCGTGTTTCTGTCCTCGAAAAAAACTCACCAAGTTGTTAGCTGACATTTTAGCTATGAGATTTGCGCTTTTGGTTCTCGCGTCACATGTAAAAGTTACCATTTGAGTTGTTTTCATGAACTGCAAAGTGAAATCGAATGCATCTATTTGCACACACACACAAACACGGCAAATAAAAATCGCAGCTATGAACTCAAGCTTCTTTATTGATCTTTCTAACCAAACATAAAATCTAGCTGTCCTATTTAAAGTACACTTCAAATATGGAGTCAGTAGATACTTGAGCTTTGTGTTTTGTTGTTACCTCAAAATTAGAAAAAAAAAAAAAAAAAATCGCCTATCATTCTCTCTTACCGTGTATGTTGTGTGTAATCGATTGCCAAAGTGCAGGTATGATTGTTTGAGTATCTGTGGGTGTCAGCCTGCCAGGCTTACAGGCATTGATCATACTATAAAAAGGCAACATTATCCTTTATGGTTGGATAGCTTAACACCCAGAATCCCCTACAGTCTCTCTAAACGTGCAGGAAAAATTGATCAGTGAAACTTAGAAGGTAATTTACTGTACGTTTGTGTCCTTCCTGAGTAGTTTAATGTTAAAGACTCTAGTATAAAGTTCTGGGTCCTGTTTTATTCAGCATACTGGCTGGACTCTAGAAGGGAGAGAAAGCAAGGGTTATTGCTCAACCAGGACCGCTGATAAGGTCGCAGATTTTTAAACAAGGCCCTTAGAGATGATTAGGAACAAGTTTGAGCCTTTACGTTGGCCTCGTTACATATTCTTATGGAATCATAAGAAGATTTCAAACGGGGGGAAAAAAAGCTAATTTCTCTCTCTCTCACACTCTCAGGAGAATTAATTCTAAAGGACTTCCACTTAAAGATACAGGCTTTAGTAGTAGTGCATTATATGATTTCTCTAATTGGATTGAACTAAAAAGAAATCACATTAATTTAATATACAGCTGAGGTTATAAGTTTACATACGCTTGCAGAATCTGCAGAATGTTAAGAGTAATAAAGAAAAAAATTAAGAGGGATCATAAAAATTGCATTTTGTTTTTTATTTAGTACTGCCCTGAACCTGAATAAATTATTTCACCTAACAGATGTTCACATGTAGTCCACAAGACACAATAATAACCCAATTTACATAAATGAACCAGTTCAAAAGTTTACATACCTTTCTTAATACTGCGTGTCGTTACCTGGATGATCAGCGACTGTGTTTATGTTTTGTGAGAGCTCTTCACGAGTCCCTTGTTTGTCCTGAGCAGTTAAACTGCAAACTCTTCTTCAGAAAAATCCTCCAGGTCCTGCACATTCTTTGCTTTTCCAGCATCTTTTGCATATTTGATCCCTTTCTAACAGCGGCTATATGATATTGAGATCCATCTTTTCACACTGAGGACAACCGAGGGACTCGTACACGACTATTACAAAAGGTGCAAACATTCACTGATGATCAAGAAGGCATCACGATACGTTAAGGCATCACGATACGCCTGGGGGGTGTAAACTTTTGAACATTGTAAATTGTTAATATTTTGTTTAAAGATGTTTTTCTTTTCATTTAGTACTGCCCTTCCTGTTTTATTCCTTACTTCCTTGGTTCTCAGTTCTCTCTCTGTTTAGCTGCATTTGTAGTAGTGTTTTTTATATATATATATATATATATATATATATATATATATATATTTCCATTTAGTGCCCTTTAGAAGCTACATAAGATATTCACATGTTTCCCAGAAGACAAAACAATAACAAACCTGATGGGGTTGTGCTGTTGATTACTTATCAATTATTTAATTTTTTTATACAAGTCCATGGAACTACTGTCAGCGCTGCTGATTACTCAACACCTTTTGACCAATCAAATTCAAGAATTGAAAAAAAAAAGAAGCGCTGGGGATGGAATGATTGTTTACAGCTGTTATAAGATAACAGTGATAACAGGAACTAACTTGCATCACAAACGTTTTACAACATTAAATGTGACGATAAAAAGCATGATATGTCATTCAATTGTAAATGAACAATTGCAATAGTTGGTAAATTGCTGTGGTATAAACAGGAATAAAATAATCAGCTTCAGGGTGCTAACAGTAGCTCTTTCACGTCGGAACGTGTTACACCACACCGACATTAATTATTTTCCCAATACCGCAAACTTGGTCATGCTTTACATCTCTGGCTTAGCAGAACACAATGGTCTTACTCTCAAATTGGGCAGAAGGATAGCCACTTTCTCTTCATTTCCTTCGCTGTGCTGTGTGTTTGCTTGCTGGCAGAGTAGAAATTGCTTACTCAGACTTTCACATTCAGTGCGATGAGTCGAGTCAGTACTGCATGACCAGCGGTGTAAAAAGATGAGGTGGCAGGATAAAGTGAATTCCTTTCCCATGGCTTGAGTATTCGCACTTCGATGGCCTTGGTAGTGTTTTTGTTCATTTAACACTGAACATATCGAATATGTAATAACCAGATTAAGACAACGGTTAAATTATGTTTACCTTTGGAGCGCTAGTGCTTTTAACCTTGGTTAAATCTTGCAGCTCTAGCTCGAAAAGTCTGGGAGGTGTTATGGCTTTTATGTAATTATACGTAGTGTAAACTGTGAAGCAGCTAATAATGGAACTAAGGCAAGTGGCAAATTCTTGTTAAAAGAGAACCAAGATTTAACCAAGATACTGCAGCACTAGGGTACATAACAAAAAAAAAACAACAACACGTAGACACACAAAAAACAGGGTTTTTCCAACAGAAAGCTCATAGAGATTGCCGTCCGTGTCGTTTTCTTTTAAACACACGGGATGGAGGCCTGTTATTTCTCAGCTGCCAGTCATGAGGCTGTAATTGAAATACATCTGTCAGGACCCCACAGTAGGATACATTGAAAATGCCAAAGCTTTTGGAAAGCCGCAGATCTCCGTCCTCACATGCCTGATCTTAAAGACGCAGACATCAGGAGTTAGAGAAGAATGAGCAAGCATCTGTGGGGAGGAAAAGTGGCAGGTGATGTGGATTTGTGAGGCCTAATTCTCATGCTTCATTGACATTTATTTTAGAGAGAGTGTGGGGGTATGTACAACGATGGATGGGAGGATTAACATCAAATAGGCAAACTATCACATACACATAGTATTTAAAGACAGGACAGATTAAGACTGAAAAAAGAACCAGGCCTGTTTTGTTTTTAAAAAATAATAATTTTCAATTGTCTACTTTCAGTAAATCTGTGCCCACTGTAACTTCAGAGTCCTGCTCTTGACTGACAGGAGTGGAACCTGATGTGGTCTTCTGCTGTTGTAGCTGCTGTCTGCTGAAAGATTCAACATGCGCGATCTGAGATGCTTTTCGTCTCACCACGGATGTACTGTAAAGAGTGATTATTCGAGTTACTGTAGCCTTCCATGTACTGATCTGGCCATTCTCCTCTGACTTGTCTCATGGACAAGGCATTTCCACCCACAGAACTTCTGCTCACTGGATGTTTTTTGTTTTTCACACCATTATGTTGTGTGCGAAAGAAAAAAAAACCCTCAGGAGATCAGCAGTCTCTGAAATCCTCAAACCAGCCTATGTGGTACCAACAAACATGCCACGGACATAGTCACTAAGATCATATTTTCCCCATTCTGATGTTTGATGTGAACATGAAGCGCTTGACCATGATTTCATGTATTGCGGTACTGCCAAATGATAAAAGCTAATTGCATGAATAAGGAGGTGTACAAGTGTTGTTATTAAAGTTTATATTCATAATCTATACACTGATACAAACACTCAAGTCTTTGGAGAAGTAATAGACTAAGGTAACAGAAGGTAAGGCAAGGGTTTAACTGTTCTTTCGATGCGTGCAGTTTATTTATAAGAACCAGCTTGAGTTGTGTCCTTGTGTTAGCTCTGCTCTTTTCCTCCTCTGTGGAGAGAGGATAGAGGGAGGGAGGGAGAATAGGTGTTTCTCTGTTCGCAGCAAAAAAAAATCAATGCACATCAGCGCCTTTTTACATCAACCTGAGGAGAGATGCACTTTGTGTGTGTGTGTGTGTGTGAGAGAGAGAGAGAGAGAGAGAGAGAGAGAAAGTATTGTGTCTGAGAAACCAGGTTGCCTGCTGAACCACAATGGCTATAGTAAAGGTCGTCTAAAGGATTAAATCTCAAGAGCAGAGAACTCTCTCTCTCTCTCTCTCTCTCTCTCTCTCTCTCTCTCTCTCTCGCACACACACACACACACACACACACACACACACACACACACTCTCTCACACACACAGCCACATAATGCAAGAAACAGCACACAATATAGATCATCATTGTCAGCATGTAAAGTCAATTCCATAATTATTGGCACCCTACAAGAAACATGGAAATCTTTTCCAGTGATTACAGTGAGATGGAATGATTAGGAACGGTTTCCCAACACCTTCTATAACTTGGAGAGGGTTTGACAGACCAGACTTGTGGTCACTGCATAACAGAAACAACAGGACCACCTGTGTACGCGTACATGTCAAATGGAGTATACTTTGGCTATGTGTACAACTGTGCGCAAAAAACGAGGTATACCAGAGGCTTAAGCCACCGTGCATGTGGGTGTGAGATCTAGTTGAACTCAAATTAGAGATATAAATAAAGTCCACTGTCCTGAAGACTTAAAGTTACAGCTTTAACTCTGACTCGTACAAAACGCTGACAATGGAGACTCCATCCAAAAAATACTAAATAAACATCTTATAGAAAACTTCACCATATCAGTGATTACATTAATATAATTGCATTATAATTGCATATAAACCCTACAGCCAGAACTACTGTCAGAGCTACTGTTACAGACAATTAATCAACACCTTCTGACCAATCAGAATCCAGCATTAGTGATGGTAGTGCTACTTCTGCTCTTATTTTATACAAGTGAGAACATGTACAGAGACGGCACGCACATGCACACACACACACACACACACACACACACACATACATTGTAGTCTCCACTATCTGTGCTCATTATTAATTTCAGGGATGTCTGCTCTTGGCCTCTTGTTCTAATTACAGACACCGAGGCAGCCTCACTCTGCTACCAGATCTAATTGCTTTGGCAGACCTTGACTGATGTTCCTCTTTCACTGCAGCGTAATGCTCCTGTAGAACAGCATCGAGCTGTGAAAAGAACAAGGCCAGGAGAACACATTGAAATTAGACCATGAGGGCTGAGTATTTTCATGTTTCTTCTGGATATTTATGTAGAAATAAACTGTGTGTGTGGATAGAAATGGCCAGATTTCTGATACATGTGTTTAAAAATATATTTTCAATTCAATTTTATTTGTATAGCGCTTTTTACAATAGACATTGTCTCAAAGCAGCTTTACAGAAATATCAAC
>JANDJT010000168.1:10208431-10223498 GCA_024331685.1 Stegophilus panzeri
AAGTGCTCTAAAATCTCCTGGTAGATGCTGCATTGACTCTCGACTTGAGAAAACACAGTGGCCCAACACCAGCAGATTACATGACACCTCAAATCATCACTGACTGTGGAAACTTCACACTGGACTTCCAGTAACGAGGATTCTGTTCCTCTCAAAAAAGGCTTGAAATATCTCATTTTATGTCACGTAATGGAGGCTGAGATGGAAGCAAGTGCAGGTATGGCAGTTTAATAAAATAACAAGTGAAAGGGATCAGGCTGAAATCAATAAACAAAGACAGGTAGAGGTCAGGTGATCAGGCAAACAGTCCAAACAAGGCAAGGCAAGGCAAAAAGATGAGGTCAAAAACAAGAACAAAGTCAAAACCAGAATAAACAAACAAGGTATCACGGCTTAGTAATAGCAGAGACAAACTGTAACTGAACATATACTTCACAATGGATGTGTGTGTGTGTGATTCTCTTAAGTAGTGTGGTGTCATTGATATTGTAATTGGGAACAGATGTGATTAGTTCTCAAGAGAAGGTGCCGTGACAGTGTGTAGCTTTGGGAGTTGTAGTCATCGGCCATGTTTGTAGTTCGTGGTGCATTCTGGGAAACGGAGTCGCTGGTTTTCCGTGACATGACACTTTATGTGTAATGAATCTAGAATATATGACAGTTCCACTTTTTGAATTTAATTAAAGAACAAAATGAAATTCTAATTTTTTGAGATGCACCTGTGCATATGTGATAAAACACTACTAGAAATGCAACTAAACAGAGAGAGAACTGAGAACCAAGGAAGTAAGGAATAAAACAGGAAGGGCAGTAAATGAAGAAAAAAATCTTTAAACAAAATATTAACAATTTATACCGATCACCCTGTTCAAAAGTTTACACCCCCCTGGATCTTAATGCATCATGTTGCCTTCTTGCACATCAGTGAACGTTTGCACCTTTTGTAATAGTCATGTACGAGTCCCTCAGTTGTCCTCAGTGTGAAAAGATGGATTTCAGAATCATATAGTCTGTTGGAAAGAGGTCAAATATGCAAAAGATGCTGGAAAAGTAAAGAATGTGCAGGACCTGGAGGATTTTTCTGAAGAACAGTGGGAAGTTTAACTGCTCAGGACAAACAAGGGACTCATGAACAACTCTCACAAAACATAAACACAGTCGCTGATCATCCAGGTAACGACACACAGTATTAATAATCAAGGGCATGTAAACTTTTGAACTGGTTCATTTGTGTCTTGTGGACTATACAGTATGTAAACATCTGTTATGTGAAATAGCTTATTCAGGGCAGTATTAAATAAAACCGCAATCCCTCTTATTTATTTTTTTGTTTTAATTATTAACATGTTGCAGATACTGCAGTTTGTATGTAAACTTATGACCTCAACTATATGGTGTGGTTTTCTGTGAGGTGACATTTATTTAGCAATGAAGGAGTCTCCAGTGTTAACACTTCGTAGCAGTCAGAAATGAAGCTGTACGTTTTCTGTAAGTTTACTTTCAGTCACTACATTTTGTATACTCAATGAAAAACACTGGAGTGTGAACATATACAGTAGTTTTAATAAAAGAAATGTGGAAGACATAAACAGCACCAGTACTTTAGAGAATTCACCAATAATTCAGACTTTGTACTGTATATTATTTTCAGAATACTTTAGCTTCCCTGAGACTTTAAGTCATAATCTGTCTTTTGTTAATACTCTTGCTTTTAAAATCATTCCTACACTTACAAAGCAGCTCCTGAAACAACACTAAAACATTCTACATGACCCTGCACCCACCATGCCATTGACATAGAAGCAAATCACTCTGAGTAAAGTACTTCCTTTAGGTGCAAAACAACCCTTTATTTTTATATGCTTTTATCTTCTCTGGAAAGGTGAAATTGGGTGGAAAAACATGCTTTATGAGCCATTAAGCTTAAGTGACAAGAAGAAGCTGGAAAAACAAGGTATTTCATTTCTAAATATTTCAAAATACGAGCCTGCCTCAAATTTGTTAATGAAAATACATGTCTCGCATAGTAAACATACTGTACATTTACTGTATAGTACAGCACTGCTAAATTCTCCATTGTAATTGTTTAGAGCTTGTTGTTGGAAATATTTCTGGATCAACTTCACCAGAAGTAAGATGACTGAAGAATCAGGAGACCATGAGATGGGGTATAATGAAAGAGATGCTTTATTGCATGCATGCATAAAGACAGTCTATACTCTAAAGTTGGACACAGTCGACGTTTATACTAATGCGTACGTGCAAAGGATACACTTGAGACCATGTAGAAAATATCCAAGGCTAAAATAAAAGAAAAGCATAAAAACAAGAACAAGGACAAAAACATTGTGACCCAAAAAAAAAAACCCCAGATACATGTATTTCATGAGATGCATCATGAGTAAGTGAATATCACATCGAATTGATCTCTTAAATGTTTAATCGTGTATCTTTCATCACAATCATGAAAATGTAGAAAATAATCCCACAAATCCCCCCTTTAGATGACGCTAAAGGCGTCCATTAAAGCAAGCTTGTCAGGTGATTATCCATCTATATATCCCAAAAATGAGGATAGGTCTTACCAAGCTTAAAATAATAATGTCATATTTAAATTAAACAGTAGGAGTCAACATAACTGTGTCATAAGAGTGTTTCAAGCTCTTAGAAACACACATACAGCAACAGCAAATCATGACATCAGATAACTGGAGGATGACAAAGAATACCATAAAACACAGTTTCCATGGCTGTATCGCCACCAGGAACATAGCCATGCACCTAACCAATCACTAGCTATGTTTCCATCCAAGTTGCGAATTTAGCTGATGCGAAAATTTGGAATATTGCATTAAACTATTATTTGTGAATAAAGCACTGTTTCCATAGCATGTGTTCAAGAGACAATAATGGTCAATTCCGGGGAAACTGGTGCAAAGTATCAATACAAATGGAAGTTGATGGAACCGGGGAAGCCACTGTGGCTCTTTTTTCCAATATAATAACTGACTGGCACTTCAGAGCACGCAGACATAATGCTCTCACAAACCTCATGTTATCTTGCGATTGGAGGCGGATGCTTGATATTTGGGAATGGAATGACACAGGCATTTCAGAATGACAAAAACAACATTTGAGATGCTGTGCAACGGGATTGGCCTGCTGGTTAGTCCAGTTATGCGACCCACCGTGCCCCAGTACCCACAGAAAAACTTTTGCTTTTGTATTATAACTTGATCGATACGATACAAGGTCGCGCAACTAATTTAGATCTTTGATGTACCATCTAGTCAGATTTATGGTAGGGTTCCAAAATAGCCATACAGCACTCAGGGCCTACCACTGAACATGTAACCCCTTGTTGTGCTAAGACATAATCTAAAGCGACCTGATTTTGCAAACTCATCATCCGGTGTGATTATAATGTAGTGGATATAAGACCTAAGGCTGGTGCAGTATTGTTAGCCAATTTCTCGACTTCAGGGTTCATTGTTACTGCTTTGTAACAGTAAGAGCTAAAGCTGTAACTAAGTTTTTTCTGACACAGGATGGTTTTCATTATATTAACATGAAGAGAAAGAACAAAACAGGATGGTAAAGAGACGACTGTTTATAGCTGGTATGATGTAACTAACAGGTGGTAACAGGAACTAACTTGTTCCACGGACGTGCCACAACAATAAACATAACTATAAATGGATAAAAATGTTATGTGTAACTCTTTTTATCCATCCATTTTCCATACCGCTTATCCTACACATGGGGGAATGCGGGAACCTGGAGCCTAACCCAGGGAACACCCTGGATGGAGTGCTAACCCATCGCGGGGGACAATTGCACACTACTGATAATTTGGAAATGCGAATCATGCCTTTGAATTGGGGAGGAAACCAGAGTACCAGGCGGAACCCCCCGAAGTACAGGGAGAGCATGCAAACTCCACGCAAATAGGGCAAAGGCAGGAGTCAAAGCCCCAACCCCTAATGGGCAAGGCAAACAGACAATTGGAAATGCCAATCAGCCTACATCGCATGTCTTTGGACTGGGAGAGGAAATAGAGTACCTGGAGGAAACCCCCGAACCACGTGGAGAACACGTAGACTCCGCACACGCAAAGCAAGATTCAACTTTGCACTCAGAGGTGCGAAGCAAACGTACTAATAACTAAGCCACTGTGCCCCTGGTGTAATTGATGTAGTATCAGAAAAACAAAACACTTCAGAACATGATGTTACTGGAAAAGAATCAACTTTGTGCATCACACCATATCGCTGATTATTTACCTACAGTACCCTCCACTAATATTGGCACCCTTGGTAAATATGAACAAAGAAGGCTGTGAAAAATGGTCTTTATTGTTTAACCTTTTAATTTTTTGTTAAACAATTCAGAAAAATACGCTGCACTCATGGATATCAAACAATTGCAAACAAAACACAGGTTTACTAAAAAATATCCTTGTTAAATATAAGTGTGCAACAATTATTGGCAACCTTATGAATTTACATGAGAAAAATATATTTGAAGTATATTCCCATTGATATTTTACATATATTTTAGTACACCTGGGTGACTAGGAACAGGAAATAAATATGAGGTAACACATAGGCCAAATTCCCTTAGTCATTCATAACAATTGGTAAAACCAAGGAATATATCTATAATGGCAAATGCTGATGTGTGGCAAAAGGTTGTTGAGCGTCACAAAATGGGAAGTGGCTATAAGATAATAGCACAAGAACTGAAAATGCTTTTTCAATTCTATCATCAGGGCAATAATTAAGAAGTTCCAGTCAACCAGAAATGTTATGAATCAACCTGGAATTGGACGTGTGTCTTTATTGTTTCAATGCACTGTGAAAAAGATGGTTCGAGTGGCCAAAAAATATCTAGGGATCACAGCTGGAGAATTGCAGAAGTTGGGGTCAGAAAGCCTTTGGGTGAACTGAAGAGGAAAGTCCACCAGCGTGAACCTCAAAATGTGAAGGATCTGGACAGATTCAGTATGGAGGAATGATCTCAGATCCCTTGCCTTGTATTCTCCAACCTCATCAGGCATTATAGGAGAAGACTCAGAGCTGTTATCTTGGCAAAGGGAGGTAGCACAAAGTATTCACTCAAAGGGTGCCAATAATTGTTGCACACCTATATTTAAAAAAAAAAAAATATTTTGATAAACCTCTGTTTTGTTTGCAATTGTTTGTTATCCATGAAAGAAGAGTATTTTTATGAATGTTTTGAACAAAAGATCATAAGGTTAAACAATAAAGAGAATTTTTCACAGCCTTCATTGCTCTTAATTTCCAAGGGTGCCAATATTAGTGGAGGGCACTGTATAACAGCATACCCTATGGTTTTTTATCCCTTACTTATCAAACTTTACAGCTGTAACAGTCCAGGGTACATTAAATAATTAATATATTGGGGTTTTATTGGTTTATTTATTTATTTAGATTAAGCAAAATTTCCCACCAAACAAAACATTTTTTTAAATTATTGCAGAAATAGAAGTCTCTATTATTAGTTGCTTTTTAAATAATATTAGAATGTTGTATGGCACTTCAGGTGTTCATTAACTGCTATGAGCATAATTTTTCACTTAACTGGAAATTGAAATATACATAAGGTCAGATATATTTATATATATTCAAGTGTAATTACCTTTAATAGTCTCTCCTTTGGCACTGTTGGTCAGAATTGGGAGGCAGAAGCAGTAAATTAGATTGTATTGTGTTAAATTAGACTGATTGTGTCATGGATATAATGAGATTGAGAAATGCTCTTTTTTTATTCTCTGTTTTGTAACATCTGAAGCTCCCTCTCTGTATTTCCATATTTGAGATTTCACCTTTAAGTTTATATCTGCACTAGGGCATTATATTTTATGTTTACATCCAAGGCAAATTACAAGTGAGGCAGAATCCAGTCCAAGCACAGGAGTAAGGAGTAAGAATCAAACATGATGCAGCAAGTATGCTAGGAATACTACAAACTTGGGGGGAGATGTGGTCTCAGTGACTTTGACTGTGGCATGGTTGTTGGTGCCAGAAAGGCTGGTTTGAGTATTTCCTGAGATTCCTGAGTTTTTTCACACACAACAGTTTCTAGAGTTTATACAGAATGATGCAACAAACAAACATACAAACAAACAAAAACCTCAAGTGAGCATCATTTGTGTGGTTTGAGGAAAGTTACAGTAACAACATAACTACTCTTTACATCCATGGTGAGCAGAAAAGTATCCCAGAAAGCACAGTACCTCAAACTTTGGTTTGAGGAAAGGTCTGGTGATTGACTTGGCCAGTCTAAAACCCTCCATGGTTTTCCCCTGATAAAGTCCTTTGTTGAGTTAGCAGTGTGTTCTGGATCATTGTCTTGCTGCATGATAAATTTCCTCCAAATTAATTTCTCTGTAAATTGGCAGACAAAATGTCCCTGTAAACTTCTGAATTCATTCTGCTGCTACCATGATGAGTTACACTGATATTTATTTACCTCGATAAAGATTAGTGAGTCTGTTCCTGAAGCAGTCATGCAAGCCCAAACCATGACACTACCTCCACCATGTTTCACAGATGAGCTTGTATGTTTTGGATCATAAGCAGATTCTTTATTTCTATACACTTTGGCCTTTCCATCACTTTGGTAGAGGTTAATCTTGGTTCCAGAACTTTTGTGTCTCATCTCTGTATTTCTTTCTGAATTCAGTCTGGCTTTCTGATTCTTATTGAGGATGAGTGGTTTGCATCTTGCGGTATGGCCTCTATATTTCTGCACTACAAAGTCTTCTTTGAATGGTGGCTTGGGATACCGTCACCCCTGCCCTGTGGAGGTTGTTGGTGATGTTACTGACTGATGTCACAATATTTCTGTCATCAGCTGTCGTTTTTCTTGGCCGACCCAACAGTGTCTGTTGCTCAGTTCACCAGTGGTTTATTTCTTTCTCAGGACATTCCAAATTGTTCTATCGGCTATGCCCAATGTTTGTGCAATGGCTGATTGATTTTCCCTCTTTTCTCAGCTTTAAAATGGTTTATTTTTTCTCCCATAGACAGCTCTCTGATCTTCATGTTGGTTTATCCTTTTTAACAACAAATGCAGTCTTCACAGGTGAAACTGAAGGCTTAAACCAAGAGTAGATGTTCAGAGCTATTTATTGTTTAAACAATCAATCTAACAAGACACACCTGGGTAACTAGAAACACCTGTCAGTCACTTGACATGACTGCCACCCACAAATTGGATGGTCTGATACAATATATGCTATGGTCTATATCATTTAACACATCTACATATAAATACCAGGAAATAAAGCTATAAATATTTCTAAACTCTACTCATATTCATCTTTTGATCTCAAACCCAAATGTCTTCAGTCTACAACAAAATAATAGTTTCAGAGAGGACTGTATATATTTTTAATTGTATTATGTTCTGTACTGCTGGTCAGATTATTTTCATGACCACTATTACAATAAATTGTAAACAATGGGTTCTGAAAAAAAACAACAATACACTAATACTGATGCTAATGCTAGCAATACTTCCTTTAATCAGCTTTCCACTTAGAAAAGGATCTACAAACAAAAAACTGTCTCTAAGGGAAATAACGAGCTGCAGAAGGAATATTGAGCCATGACACAGCAGTTACTTAGAATTTCTGGTGTTTGTAGGCTAAAAAAAATGCCTTATTATAAATACCAGATGTCAATCAACATTTACAACGTGTCCTTTCTGACACTTGTCTAAATCGCAAGTAAATAAAAGTGACAGTACGGCCCACGACATGTGCATCATTTACACCAGCTTTATAAAGGGACTGCAAAAATGGAACATTTTCATATTTGTAATTTTTTGGAGTATATGAAATCAATAGAGAGAGTGCATTTGACAGATCATCTTTTGTTTCTTTGCAGTTTTATTGTTTAATTACTTCATTTTTTTTTCTTTTGATTGAAAATAATGCCTTGATATCTATTGCTGCATTTTACTAAAGTTCATAACTCTCTATTTCTGACTTCCTGTTTCAAGAAACCAAAGAAAACATGTTATTCCTATTCTATCCTCAACCCCTAGTTCAGCATGTCAAAACAATATGGCCGTTCATGCTGTGAACAGTAAATAAAATGTCACGTCACTTATTTTAAAATGTTTGCAGTAGTATTTACATTAGATCAATCAACATAGAGACATTACTTGGCTAACTCTATAACAAGTTCTTTTGAGAAAGTAAATACATCATAAACTTGTGATTACTAATGTTAACTGGCTAGCTTGTTGCTAACAAAGCAAATGTTTTCATGGTGTCCATTTTCTTTAAAAAAAAACAATACACTCATGTCCTGTCAAATGAACATGGTCAATTAAATATTATTATTATTATTATTATTATCATCTTTTATTTATTTATTTGTTTATTTGGATTCGTCAGTCTTTTATTGAGGAAGACAACTGGTTAATTTTTTGTGCACATGTTCTTGCATTTGAAGAATTTAATGTTCTGAAAAAAAATTTCATAGACACAAAAATATTTCCCCATTTCGAGCTGAATGACTATTTTTCCCCTCATATGTGTCTCTATCTTTTGTTCTTGCCTGTTTTTTTTTTTTTTCCATTCTCTCCCTGCATGACTGTATTGAAATATCAATCACTCTTTCTCTTTACAGATGAGATGAGGTGCTGTGAATTCTACACAAAAACCCATCTTTCATTTACTTGACATTGTGAACAGTCACGTTGGTCCATTTTATGCCCTCAAAGACAGTGCTATTATGATGCTATGGCTGCTATGAAACACTTTTTACTATCAATTTTTCTATTACATTTTTCTCCATAGTGCTGCTACTGGGACAGTTTTCGTAGTGCACCACTTCTACTGGTACAGCTTATCCGCTTAAATTGCATCATACTGTTGAGTCTACAGTTTACAGACAATCCAATACTGTTTTGTTTCTTAATTTTTTTTTTTTTTGCACTCATCTCACACCAAGCCCCCTATTTTTTCCTTAATTTGATCAACCACTAGCCAGTTCTCCACTGTCATACAACAGCTACCAACAGGAGTTGAAGCCAATCATATGATTCTTCCAAGACACATGAAGCCAGCCAACTGCATCTTTTCAAACTGCTGCTCATGTTGTGTCGCAGGGCAGCATAACACACTTGGAGGAGCACCCGCTTCCATTGGAAGCCGTTTCTAATAACTAATGATGCAGCAATACCATGTTTGACTGATTACGAGTATGTTTTTTTGTTTTTTTCTCTGTACTCATCAGTATCTATGACAATACTCATATCTTTGATGAAAGAACTCCTCATGCTGAGGTTTACATTCAAGATATGGTGTTTAAACAGCATCTTTAATAGAAAGTGCAAGGGTAAACGGCCTGAGCAGCATGCTACAGTTTCTCTTCACACTCCAAATTTCTCCATCTGGGGATTAATAAAGTATTATTGCAAATACTTTTGTGTGCATTTAAGTGCAATTCATGGCACACATAGTTATTGACCACATTCACTGATAATACTCTGCTCGCTCGGGTCTGTTGCTATCTCGCTCTCTATTAAAGATTCTGTTTAAAAACAAACACGTTTTCTCAGGTTACGTGCATTGTAGGAAGATGCCATATAAGCTCCTAATGATGTTTTCATGGAGCAACGTTTGCAGCCCGCTTTGCTTTGATTGGCAATATTAATCATGAAATAGATTCTGATTGCTGTCATTTCTTGTCATCTGTTCATTAGTGTGACAAACTATACTAGCTTTATGTTATAAAGTATCACATATGTTGGTATTCATTTTTTACGAGTACACATAAATCACCACCTTATTGTAACCAATCAATCCCACATATGTGTTGATTCTTAGCATTCTTAGCTGTATTTGCAACCTATTTTCCTTCACAATTGACCAGCCATAAAATTGTGACTTGTTTGTTAATAAACCAACTGAGCCGAGATATCATGGTTTGGATCTCTGCCTCTTGCTGAGGCTATTGCTTGGAGTAGCCCAGCACAGAAAGAGGGTGTGAAAGTGAGCTGTAAAGGTTGGCACATTGAAAGAAAGCACTTCTCTTAACACCCATTAACTCGAGGACACGGAGCTCATCAATTATTTGCAACTTTGAATTCAGTTATAGATTACCCTATGGCAACATGAGCTTTGTATGTGGATGTGTGTGCATTTGTTAGTGTACCACACACACACACACTTTCAAAAAAAGTTGGGACGCTGTGTAAAATGTAGATTAGCAAATCTCATAAACCCATATGTTGTTCACAATAGAATATAGAAAACATATCAAATGTTTAAACTGAGGAAATGTACCATTTTAAGGAAAAAATAAGGTAATTTTTAATTCAATGGCCGCAACATGTCTCAAAAAAGTTGGGACGGGGCAACAAAAGGCTGGAAAAATAAGTGTTACTAAAAAGAAACAGCTAGAGGAACATTTTGCAACTATGTAGGATAATTGGCAGCAGGTCAGTAACATGATTGGGTATAAAAAGAGTATCTTAAAGAGGCAGAGTCTCTCAGAAGTAAAGATGGGATGGAATCTGGATGGAAGCATGTGTTGCTCTAAAACCTGTATATACCTTGCAGCATTGATGGTGCCTTTCCAGATGTGCAAGCTGCTCATTCCATAGGCACTAATGCACTCCATACCATCAGAGATGCAGGCTTTTGAACTGAGGGCTGATAAAAGTCCAGATGGTCCCTCTCCTCTTTAGTCCTCTTGTAACAAGGCTGTTTCAGGTGGGAATCAAACCTGGGTCTCTCATGTATAAAGTCAGAGTTTACTGGCAGAGATATTCCCCAAGTGATGAATTCAAGAGCTGAGGCAGAAGAACGGAGGCAGAGATGCCTCAGAGTCTTTACTGACTAAAAGAGCAACAATAAAGGGGAAAAAAAGAAAAGCAAGCAGACACAAGGGCCCAAAAACATGAACTACACAGACTTAGCTTGCAGTAAGCAACAGATAACATTGGCTCAAGACTGAACAATGACGCATAGTCCAAGGCTGCTTAAATAGGGGAAAACCCAGGTGAAACAAATCAGGCCTAATGAGTAGCAGAGTTCAGCATGAGTCTGGAGAGAGGTGCCCCCTGCCAACCAGGGGTGCATCGCAGTCCAGTGAATAGTTTTTTACACCTCTTTAGTTTAGAGGACGCGGTGTCCATGGTTTCCAAAAAGAATTTTAAATTTCGATTCGTCTGACCACAGAACAGTTTTCCACTTTGCCTCAGTGCATTTTAAATGAGCTTTGGCCCAGAGAAGACGGCAGCATTTCTAGATCATGTTCACATAGGGCTTCTTCTTTATATGATAGAGCTTTAACCAGCATTTGTGGATGGCACGACGAACTGCCTTCAGAGACAATGAGTTCTGGAGGTGTTTCTGAGCCCATGCAGTGATTTCCATTACAGAATCATGCCTGTTTTTAATGCAGTGCCGCCTGAGGGCCCGAAGATCACGGCCATGCAATATTGATTTTCACCCTTGTCCCTTGCACACAGAGATTTCTCCAGATTCTCTGAATCTTTTGATGGTATTATGTCCTGTAGATGATGAGAGATTCATAGTCTTCGCAATTTTACGTTGAGGAACATTATTCTGAAATTGTTCCACAAAATGTAGATGTAGTTTTTCGCAGATTGGTGAACCCCTGCCCATCTTTACTAATGAAAGACTCTCTATACCCAGTCATGTTACTGACCTGTTGCCAGCTGTTTCTTTTTAGTAACACTTACTTTTCCATCCTTTTCTTGCCCCGTGTCAACTTTTTTGAGATGTGTTGTGGCCATCAAATTAATAATTACCTTGTTTTTTTCTTAAATTGGTACATTTCCTCAGTTTAAACATTTGATATGTTTTCTATGTTCTATTTTGAATAACATGGGTTTATTAAATTTGCAAATCATTGTGTTCTGTTCTTATTGACATTTTAAACAGCGTCCCAACATTTTTGGAATTGGGGTTGTAGTAGGTTTTGCACAGAGAAGGAATTCTGTCAGAAGACTTGAAGCTGTAATTGCAGATAAAGGTGGTTCTACCTTAATGAGGGGTGTAAACCTCAAATCTGATACAATTTTGATTCATAAAGGCAACAATTCTATATTTGATAACACTGATATTATGATAACACCGAATCTGCTCTGATACGATCAAATACAGTATGATTTAGTAGCCTCCGTTCGATATATGACCAACTTTGTTCAGAATGATGTTTGTAAATAATGATGAGAAGAGAAGGATAGTAGAGAAAGACTATTTTAAAAGTACCAGAATTACCTTGCCTACTAAATCATTTACACACGTTCATATGATTCAAAAATTGTCACAAATTTTAAATAAAATCTTTACACAACAGTTGTTTGTCCTTTTTTTTTAATAATAATTGATATATGATTGTTGCATTCATTTTTTCAAGTGTTGTACTTGTTGATCCATCATTTGAGCTTTAAACCCCTGCCACTAAGCCTGTATTGGCTAAGGGGGTGAATATTTATGCAACCAACAAATGTCTGCCTTGGTGTCACAATAAAAATATTTTTTTTATTATTTGGTATGTTGTGTAAAACAAAATTTCCAATTGAGTCTATTCACTATAAAGTATGGAAAAGGTCAGGGGGTCAGTACTTATGCAAGGTATGTACAGAGATGTGTTTATGCACATTAATTAATTTAGTTAATTTAATACCCATGATGTGATGAACTAAACCTGAGTGCCACTTTGAGAATGATGATTGTGCAAATTGATACAACCGAAGGGCACGTATTAAATCCGCTGAAGCTTGTTTCGGCCAAGTGAGGACAACATTTTATTATTATTTTTTAAATATTTCTTGGAATTATGTCTCAGTACGAAGACATTAATTTTACATTTGATTTCGTATTAGTTGTTTGCCTGAAGTTCACACCACTGAGTCCAACAGCGCTTAAAAAGCGCCTGGAAAATGTTTTCTGTCCATCTACCTTATGAACAGAAGACATACTCATGTGTACAATTTTTCAATGTATCTCACTACATAAGCTATTTTTAAAAAAAATGAAATATACAATATTAGCCTATAGTGCCAGTCAGGGACTCTACTCATAATTATTCATTTCATTCACCTTTACAATTGTCAGAGTCATTTTGGATTTCGGAAACATTGGGTGTAATGCAGGAATACACCCTGCATGGGATGCCAACACATTGGAGGAAAAACACACACACACACACAAAGACACACACACACAGGATCTTACTGGGGATCCTGAAGCTGTGAGGCGGCAACACTTCCTGCTGCGTCAATATGCCGCCCTCAGCTCATAATTGTTAAAGCTTTTTCATACAGAACAGCAGAAAGAAGTCTCACAGCAGGTGTCTATAATAAAATATTTGCAGGTCTCCTCCATTTCTGGCATCCAGTGAATGAACACAGGACCTGTGAGATTCTAACAGCTGTCATGGATATTTCCAACACTCATGGTGATATGGTCATATTGTTTTTGGATCATAAATTTGTTCACAGAATACATGGTGATATTGTGCCATATGCAAATATAAAGTAAGATTTTATAGAGTACATATAATTGTCATTACTCTGTAAGAGCCCATTTAATTAGCCTGTGTGATTACACTCTTTCGAATGATTTTATTGTTCTTTCTTACAGGCTGAATTGATGTGAAGCTGATAGCATATGTTACTTCATTATTTCCAGAAGGACGCTACTTAACCTTCTGGATAAACACACAGACAGATGTAATACAGCATGTAGACATGGGATAACTGCTCCCTTAGATGGGTTAAACACTGCTAAATATGTTTTTCTTCTGTTATTGTGATAACAATAATTAATAAGAAGTTAAAAATAATGTTCTTTATCTATAATGCATCTCGATTTGAGGTTCAAAACTTTAATCAGCATTTAGGGGGAATGGGGGATTGGGGCAGGGGGGTGAATACTTATGCAAAATATTATGTCTTGTCTATATAGCATGTCTTGTCTATGCAAACTAATTAAAATTTAGTTAATTTAGTACCTATGGAATGATTACCTAAACCTGGAGGTCACTTCGAGAATGATGATTGTCCAAATTGATACAGCTAAAGGGCAAGTATTAAATTTGCTAAAGCCTGTTTCTGGCATTTAATTTCATCAGTCTTTCTTACAGGCTTCTGATTATATAATATGGTATTAGAGATAAACTGATGTAAAGTGGACAGCGTATATTATTTTGTTATTTCCAGAAGGATGTCATTTAAACATTCTGGATAAGCTCATAACACTGACATAACACCGTATGTATAAGTGGGATAACCGCTACAGTAGACTGGGTTACTGTCGACTCAAAGAGTAATTAACACACATAAAAACATCTTTTAAATACAGTATAGTTTCGTCCCCAGTCGTTTCATATGACATCACATACGCCATTACTCTTTGTAAATCACACAGAATACACCCAGTGCAATTGCAATTAATGAAAGAGCACACACAGATTAGTACTTGTTATTTGATTTACATAGTAAACCAGGGCCTTAGTGTGATATTTAATGATCAACTTGGTAAAAGAAAAGTGATTAGCTCTATAGTATTCCAAAACTCAATCAATATAACACAAATGTTAGGTCTAGTTTATTGTGCTGATCAATATGTGTGGTGTGTGGTTTGGAACACATCCACAGTGAACTGGTAATGGTGTTGATGTGGCCTATATAGTGAACATGCTATGTGGTTTGGAACACATCCACAGTGAACTTATGATGGTGTTGATGTGGCCTATATAGTGAATATGGTATATGATTTGGAACACATCCACAGTGAACTGAAGATGGTGATGTGGCCTATATAGTGAACATGGTGTGTGGTTTGGAACACATCCACAGTGAACTTATGATGGTGTTAATGTGGCCTATATAGTGAACATGGTATGTGGTTTGGAACACATCCACAGTGAACTGATAATGGTGTTGATGTGGCCTATATAGTGAACATGGTGTGTGGTTTGGAACACATCCACAGTGAACTGATAATGGTGTTGATGTGGCCTATGTAGTGAACATGCTATGTGGTTTG
>JANDJT010000168.1:10223598-10236658 GCA_024331685.1 Stegophilus panzeri
TCCACAGTGAACTGATAATGGTGTTGATGTGGCCTATGTAGTGAACATGCTATGTGGTTTGGAACACATCCACAGTGGCCTTATGATGGTGTTGATGTTGCCTATGTAGTGAACATGCTATGTGGTTTGGAACACATCCACAGTGGCCTTATGATGGTGTTGATGTTGCCTATGTAGTGAACATGCTATGTGGTTTGGAACACATCCACAGTGGCCTTATGATGGTGTTGATGTGGCCTATATAGTGAATTGTCTATATATCTGTGATTTACTAGTGACTACAGCAAAGCATGCACTGCTGATGTTTTGAAATAGTCATTATGACATTACATTATAGTAAAATGGCTATATAGAGGCCTAATTAAAGCAAATGGTTAGCTATTTCATAAGCTTAAATTAATCTTACTTACATTTTACAGACTAATGTTTCCACAGTTGGTAGTTGTCAACAGGATGGTAGTTGTCAGGTGTGTAAGCCAGAAGAGGATGAAAAATTGTCCGTGGGCGCAGATGGCACATTCATAGGGGGTTGGGGTGTGACTCGGAGAGAGATTGAGACACAAAGTCAGAGGGGCAGAAGAGTGTTCATACTGAGTAATCAAAATGTTTGATCTTTGCCCAGAATCAAGGCTCTAACCATGTAGCACAATAGAAATGGTGCTTTTTATAGTTTGTCGCTGTATGCTGACCTTCTGCTTCCGATGATTCAGCTCTTCCATATCCTGTAGTATTCATAAAAATGAGCAACTTCTCTTCTGTCTAGTAGCAGGTTGTGTAAAAAGTTCCCTAAAACCAAATTCCAGTCTGTTGCCATCAACTGTAGCATTCAAGTAGTTTGAAAAACTAGCAAAAGCACATGCTCTAAGGAGAACCCCATGTTCAGTTCTGGCATTTTCCTATTTAGACTCCAATGTTTGGTTGATACAAGAGATTATAACATCGAGAACCCAAAACGAGGATGATATATCCCTCAACAGGGCACTGTACTAGGTCTAGGGTGTGCCTGTATTGTCAAAGTCTTGATTTTACTGGGGCAATTTTAAGAATTAAAGTCCAGCAACAAATTTAGCACCTTATAATTAATTTTTCGCTAGTATTACAGTAATCAGCTAGACCAGATGAGCTAAGCCCAAACTGGAACATGAACATAATAATAATTGCTTGCCAGCAATCTTCTAAACCCCATATGCAAATAAACATTTGCTTGTGGAATGCTTTTCCACTTTTGTCAGACTGTGTGTGTGTCTGTGTGTGTTTAGGGGTGTGGGTGTGCGTATCTGCATAATGGTAATATATAGATGTCCCAGAAAAGCGCAACTGCTATCATCTTAGAAACCTGAGTTTATGTGAAAATATGTAAAGATCTGTTGGCTCGGGCTCGTTATACACACTTTCTCTAAGTGTTAACCTGATTGTGGGTCTGTGTGTTGTGGGAAACCCTTAGTAGGTTTGTTGCAAATGTAAATATTTGAATATATGAGGCCCACGTCTAGGAGCCAGCCCTAAATCTGTGTGAATACACGTAGGATGTGGTTATTTTTGCCATGTTTTTCTGCGATGTCTACCCAGGTGACTATCCCATCTGGTGTCCAGAATGTTCTTGAAATTACCCAGTAGTCATGCTTGTGTAAAAAGGAAATATCTATTAACACTAAAGAGAGAGAAAGAGAAAAAAAAAACTGTTTCTCTGTAGCAAAATGGATGCCAGACATTTTGTCTGTACTCCATGCCTTTATATGAACACTAATCCTGCTAAACTCAGATTAAATAACTCAGATTTGGCTTAATATACAATAAAGGACAGAAAAAAATACTGTTTACATGGAGTGTGAGCTAGTCATAACCACGCTAACATTAGCTAACCTAGTTCAGTGAGGAAATTATGTGCTAGAAGCTAAAAGCGGCTCTATTTACTTAGAAATGTAAAAAAAAATGTGTGTGATTGTATGACTTTGTTCATTTCTGCTGATTGTGACAGACTGATGGTTGATTTTCTTTGAACACGTCAATGCTTTCTAACAATAGACAGTACAATCTTCAGTGGTAGCTGACACTAGCTAACACAGCTAGCTATGATGAGCTAACTTGACAGGATTTCTGAGAGGATTTGTTTTAAGTAGCAAAGTGTGTACATTATCAAGATAAGTGAGTACAGTCAAATTAATGATTAAATCGTAAATCTAAAGCCAGAACCAATGATGAGTTACCTATACTATGCACTAAAAGTATGCACTCTTTTTGTGAAGAAAAACTATGTACTTTTGAGTGTGTAGCTAAAAGAGTATGCAAGTACTGGGACATGCTAACGTGTCATGTAACGGAAGAGAACGTTTCATCAACTGCATAAAGTTGAGGACTGTGTAAAGGACATTAGACATTAGATGCTTATTAACTTCCTTTTACTTAATTCTGACAAGACAGAAATATTTCTACTAGGACCACATGCAGCTAGGAGTAAGCTTTCTGATTACACAGTAACTCTGGATGGCCTTTCTGTTTCATCATGTGTAGGAGTAAAAGACCTTGGTGTGATTATTGACCCCTGTCTTTCATTTGATGCTCATGTAGATAATATTAATAGGATAGCCTTCTTTCATCTCAGAAATATTGCTAAGATAAGAAATATAATGTCACTACATGATGCTGAAAAATTAGTTCATGCATAAACAAGCTCCAGTTAGTCCAGAATGCAGCTGCAAGAGTCCTTACTAGAACCAGAAAGTATGACCACATCACTCCGATCTTATCCACTCTGCATTGGCTCCCAGTAAAATTTTGCATTGATTATAAATGCTATTATAAATATTGACCTACAAAGTGTACGTAGTGTATGAATGGGTGTGTGAATGTGTATGTGATTGTGTGCCCTGCAATGGATTGGCACCCTGTCCAGGGTGTACCCCGCCTTGTGCCCAATGCTTCCTGGGATAGGCTCCAGGTTTCCCCGTGACCCTGAAAAGGATTAAGCGGTATAGAGGATGGATGGATGGATGGACTATTGACCTATAAAGCACTAAACGGCAAACTTTTGGTCTTTAATGATCCGCCACACCTACTTAGATCAAAAGGTGCAGGTTATTTGTTGGTACCTCAAATACTGAAGGCTACAGCAAGGGAAAAGCTTTCTCTTATAAAGCCCCACAGTTATGTAACAGCCTTCCAGTTAGTGTTTGGGGCTCAGACACAGTCTCAGTGTTTAAGTCTAGGCTGAAAACGTATTTGTTTACTCAAGCTTACCATGAATAGGCTTTATTTTACGCAAAGTACACAGTCTTATCCATCACGGGATAGTAAGCATACCTAATAATCTCTCCCTCTCTATACCTCCCTTTCCCTCTCTCCTTCTGTCGAGCCACACATGATTTCATTGAGATGCCAGTGATCCTGACCCTTTCTGCTCTCCGGACCTGCCTGATCCATCCTGATGCCCTACCTCTGGATGGAGCTCTCATCAACTGGAGGCTACAGCCTGGAGATTGATTAGGATGGTACCGCTTGAAGTACCATGGAAATGGTTTTGGACCTGAATTCCACATGGACATTCTCACTGTGGTTGCTGCTATGGCCTTGGGATTGCAATTACCACGTGCAGTTTTGCACTCAGGTCTCCTTTAATGAACAGTGGACTAGTTCAACAAACAGACTTCATGTTAAAACCATAATGAACTTTCTTTTACTTTCACACTATCCATTGCTACCCAGATGAGGACAGGTTCCCTTCTGAGTCTGGTTCTTCTCAAGGTTTCTTCCTCATAACATCTTAGGGAGTTTTTCCTCGCCAATGTCACCACCGGCTCGCTCGATAGGGATAAATTCACACACTTAAAATTTGTACCCTGTGTTTAAACGTTTCTGTAAAACTGCTTTAAGACAATGTCTATTATTAAAAGTGCTATACAAATCAAATTGAATTGAACTGAATTGAATGTTGTTGCCGAGTTATGCACACTGTCACCGTGAACAAACTCCTCGTTGTATTTCAGTTTTTCTTAATTCATTATTCCTTATATAATATATATTGTATACTTGAATTTACCATTCCCTTGTTTTATTTTTCCACATTTCATTTATACTTCTCTAAAATACGCATTAGCGGTGTTACACTAAGCCTGTATTCATGCATTTAAACATCTAACTATTATTTTACACTAACGTTTTTCAGCCTAGTTCATTTGATTTCTGGGAAAGCTAAACATGAGACTGGGCTGCACATTGGAGATGTTACTTGCCCCGTAGGCTAGCATATAAATTTATGATTCATCCATCCCTGCTGTAGTCGTTGAATTCCCTTTGCCTTTCTCTCTATTCCCATTTTGTCTCCCCCTTCATTGCCCCTTGTACTATAACAGCTCCTGACAGACATGCCTGCACAGACGAGCGAGAGGGAAGTGACATAACACAAGAAAGGAACATAAAAAATTGATGTGTGACAAACAGCTCATTTGAGAGGATACAGTGACACATCGATATAGATGAAGAGACTCTTGCCTTTCAGGGGAAACCTACTGTAGTTTCACCCCACTTTCCATTCTCTTTGATAACACAACATAGAAAGGGGAAGAGACATGTACAAACTGAGCTTTTTTATAAGAAACATCATGGGGTTTTTTTAAGGCGCAATGAGAGATATTGCATTTCACCCAAGACACATGAGACCTCATACTGCGCGGATTGGAAGTGGTAGCTGCTACCAGTTGAGAAAGAGATGGAGCCAGAGCAGCGACGCTTGGCTATCTTTTTCCAGCCATGTAGAGATTCTGTCATGTGTGTAATTCTTTGTCATCCACTAATGAGTGTATGGATAAATCATTATCTTGGCTGTGGGGAGGAGAAACAGAGTGGGTCTGGATGTTTCTATGTAAATTATAGTCCCTAAAGGAGTCTAGACATGTGTCAGATGTCAGACAGGTAGTCGCATCAACCGTTTGAGGTTACACAATAAACTCCTTATGAATCCTTCTATCCGTATATGTTTAATGTTACCATAGTTGTGTTAATTATCAGTATGGAACACTATAATTACTCTAATTACTGTGGGCTGTATTTAGAGTTGGAAGAATTAAATCCAATAGCTATGTAGGAAAGTTACACGTATTCAGAGTCAGGTTAGCACATACAGTACATTTAATGATTTTATGGGCATCGGATTCTGATTATGCACCACTGTGGTTGACAGATTCTTCTTCAGTAGAGATCCGATACCTTGAAAAAACAATCAGGGATAGAACATAAAAACTGAAGAAGATATGCTTATTTGCATATTTCATGGGGTTTGTTTTAAGAGCAAGAGATAATTTAGAAATAAAAAGTGAAGAAAAAAAAAACATGTAATACAATGATATATGAAAGAGAAGATCATTAAAATATCTAATAGACATCTAATAGAAATCTACTATATTGCCAATACTATATTTCTGTGTTAATAGTGATAGTAATGATCACATTAATCACTGCAAATTTTATTTAATTTAAACATTCTGGCTTTCATTTTAATTTTGAATTTTAATTTTATAAAAATGTAACTGTAATGTCTCCGATCAAGATACTCCTAAATGGATATTTTCTCCCTGGACTTTTACTGAATTTTAAAGGGATGATAGCAATTAAATAATTAATCAGTGGTGTCACATTTACATACTATATATTTAATAATTGCCCAAAATTGCATTCCATAGATATTTGTGTTTATTTATGGCTAAAAACTGGCACAGTGGCTTAGTGTTTAGCATGTTTGCCTCGCGCTTCTGGGTTTGGGGGTTTAAATCCCGCCTCCTCCCTGTGTCCATGGAGTTTGCATGTTCTTCCTGTGCTTCGGGGGTTTCCTCCAGGCATTCCGGTTTCCTACCCCAGTCCAAAGACATGTGTTGTAGGCTGATTGGCATTTCCAAATTGTCTGTAGTTTGTGAATGTGTGTGATTTTGCCCTGCAATGGGTTAGCACCCTGTCCAGGGTGTCCCCTACCTTGTGCCCCAAGTTCCCTGGGATAGGCTTCAGGCTCCCTTGTTACCCAGGTGTGTCCTGTTAGAATGATTGTTCAAACAATAAATAGCTCTGAACATCTACTCCTGCTTTTAGCCCTCAGTTTCACCTGTGAAGACTGCATTTGTTGTTAAAAAGGATAAGCCAACATGAAGATCAGAGAGCTGTCTATGGGAGAAAAGCAAGCCATTTTGAAGCTGAGAAAAGAGGGAAAATCAATCAGGAGCATTGTACAAACATTCGGCATAGCAAATACAACAATTTTGAATGTCCTAAAAAAGAAAGAAACCACTGGTGAAAACATCTCCTCACTCGAGCCAATATTGCACAACATGCTCTTGAATACAAAGTCAGAATCCCCTGTAACTGAGACATACCTTTGTTTTCAGTAAACTCCACACTGCCTGTGAAATTCAATTAACTTCTCAAAAGTCTGTATTTACATATGCCTGAGGTCTGAATAATTAATTATGTGCGCAATTTTGGTAATAAATCCTCACTAAACCCCTATAATTGCATTGCGTCTATACAGGACACGTCCAACTGTCATTATTTTGTTTTGCTGAGTAGTTGGGGTATCTGCTGATTTTGCTCAAATATGCTTTTAATAACAGTTATAAATGCTAAGATCATATACTCCCCATCTGGATTCCCACTTCAGCTACATTGTCTCAAACTGCTCTTTCATATTGAGTTAACATCTTGATAAAAATGACATTTATAGGCAATTAACACTCATAAAGGAATGCTTTATATGCTCATCACTGGAGAACCGCTCATGGAGTAACACGGGCCATAATTTTGCAATTACAGAGAGGCAACTGAGGGAGGTTGCGTAGCAGTTACATTAAAAGCAAGCCCTATCATATTCTCTGAGGATATTGATCCTATGACTGGCCTTCTGACCACACACACACACACACACACACACACACACACACGCACAAACCAATAAATCCTTCATGGTCCTGTTCACAACGCATGCGTTGTTATTGAAGCAGTGAAATTTAATGTTAATGATTGGGTATAAACCATAACGGCTCAAACATCCTCTATAGTAAAAATCTCAGCACATTAACAAGTCAGTGCATCAAGGCTGATTGAAGCAAAGGAACGCCTGTGTATCTGTTCATTTGATTAGCTTCCTGTGTGTCTCAGATGGAATTTGCTAAGGTTTTCCAATGGAATTTGGGAAGGTTTTTAATTTTTTGTTGTTTTTTTTAGAAATCTGAGTCTGAATCTTCAGGACAGGAATAAACTTATGAACTATTAAAGAGAGAGAAAAGAGAGGCTGGTGAAGGATTGACAGATTATAGCTGCTATAATGTACAGTAAATGACAACAGGAACTTATTGTATCTGTTAGTTTTCTTCTCCTCCTCCTCCTTCTTCTTCTTCTTCTTCTTCTTCTTCTTCTTCTTCTTCCGCTCTTGAGTCTGTGGCAGCCCATAGAACCGCTTGCGGGAAAGTTGTGAAATTTGGCACACAGATAGACGACAGTCTCAATATTAACTATAGCAAGATTGGAGTTTCTATCTCAAAACTGCTCAAAGTTTGACTTACCTTTATGCTAATAACTTTTGAACCATAAGGGCTAGAAACTAAATTCTGAGCAAGGCCTCTGATTCCTTGGCTCGAGATGATTCGAGACATTTTCTGTCATTAAAATGTTTCCACCATTCTGAATTTTCTGAAAACTTACTTTTGGACCTCATCCTAGACGGTTTGTCCGATTTTCACCAAAATTGGCTCAGATCATCTTGAGACCATGCTGACAAAAAAAAAATTGTTAAAAGCTTTTTGATAAACCAAATCGTTCTCGAATGATGAACAAACTAAGTCGACTGCAAGCACGCCAAAATGGACGTGATGCTATATCTCCTTAACCCTTTAGGATATTCAGACCGAACTTAGTATATGTCATGGTCATCTTGACATGAGGGTGCCTGCACACTTTCAGAACAGCTCCACCTAGTGTTCACATGATATGAGAAAAGCACATGTTTGCTTATAACTTCTGAAGGATTTGTCATATAATCATGAACATGCTAAAATCATGCTTGCTTATCTCCTTACTTTGCTTCAGTTGTGCTTGGCCCTGTAACTGCTGCTTGCAACTATGTTTATTATTATTATTATTCTTATTGTGTCTTTTGTTAATGAATATATTACAGATTATAATCGTTGACAAATTGCTATGATATAAGATATAGTCCCCTCCAAAACTATTGGAACAGCAAGGCCATTTAAATTGTTTCTGCTACACACCAAAGACGTTTGGGTTTGAGATCAAAAGAAGGACATAAAAAGAGAGTTTAAGATTTCAGCTTTTATATACTGATGGGATATTTCAGGCTTTACATCTAGATGTGTTAAACAATATATGAAACAGGAACCTTTTGTATTAGACCATCTAATTTTTAGGTGAGCAAAAATATAGGAACCGATAGTCTTGAAGTAAATTAAAGTAAATAACATTTAATATTTGGTTGTGTATCCCTTGCTTGCAATGACTGCATCAAGCCTGTGACTCATTGACATAGATGGTAGATGAATAGATGGTTTCTTCTTTTATGTTGCTTTTCCAGGCTTTTACTGCAGCCTCTTTCAGTTGTTGTTTGTTTCAGGGGGTTTCTCCCTTCAGTCTCCTCTTCAGGAGGTGAAATTCAGGCTCAATTGGGTTAAGTTCTGGTTATTGATTTGACCAGTCTTCCACTTTTACCCCCTGATGAAGTCCTTTGTTGAGCTGGCATTGTGTTTTGGATCATTGTCTTGCTGCATGATAAAGTTCATCCTTATTCATTTGGATGAATTTCTCTGTAAATTGGCAGATTGTTTCTGTAAACTTCTGAATTCATTCTGCTGCTACTATTATGAGTTACATGATGAATAATGGTTATTAAGCCCATTCTAGAAGCAACCATGCAAGCCCAAGCTATGACACTACCTCCACCATGCTTGACCGATGAGCTGGTATGTTTTGGATCATGATCAGATCCTTTCTTTCTCCACACTTTGGCCTTTCCATCACTTTTACAGTTTAATCTTAGTTCCAGAACTTTTGTGGCTTGTCTCTGTATTTCTTTCAATTTCCTCTCTCAGACACCTCATGCTCCAATATTTTTGCTCGCCTATTGAATCTTTTGGACTCAAACCCAAATGTCTTCAGTCTACAACAAAACCAATAGTTTCAGATGGGACTGTATATATCAGCACACCCTATTGTGTTTTATTCTGTACTTATTCATTAACATGTACGAATTATACAGTAAAACCAATAGTAAAAGGATGTAGTTACAAAAGTGAGGAGTATGTTAATAGTTTTATTATTTAACAATTAGTTTTATGTATACCATATAGCTATGACATAATAAGCGTAGCTGCAATAAATACATCACAACCACTCCACTCCTTGTGCACACAGGCAGATGTAGAGCACTGCAGTGGCGATCATGAGGGAGGAACCCTTCTGCGTTATAGTACTGCAGCATCAGCAGCTTCCAAACCTCCACTACTGATCCGATGGTCCACATTCCCACTCTACTCTGCCTTTTTACCCATAAGAAAGTGTGTGTGTGTGTGTGTGTGTGTGTGTGTGTGTGTGTTGTGTCTGTGTGCGTGTGTGTTGTGTCTGTCTTATCTCACCTAAGCCTGCGTTACCCCAGAGGACAGGATGATATGAGTTTCTCCCGCCTTGGGTGCATGCACTCAGAGACACACATGGCTAACAGTAGATTATATGTATTGCATTTATTTATGTATAAGAAATATTTTTACCACATAATGCTGGTGGGGGACTGAATGAAGTGCCTGAGTGTATAGATGGAAAAAATGCAAATATTCTTGTGAATTTGTATACACTTCATAAGTTCAAATGAGGACATGAGGAAAGTTACACATATTCTGAGTCGGGTTACGCACATGCTTAAGTCAATATTTTTGAGCTCCTCATTCATGCACATCAACTGCATGTAGGTATAAAATCAGAGCTGTCAAATTTAATGAAATGTAATATAAAAGTAATAGAGAATTTACTGGATCTGGAGAGATTCTGTATGGAGGAATGGTCCCTTGTCATGTATTCTCCAACCTCATCAGGCATTATTGGAGAAGACTCAGAGCTGTTATCTTGGCAAAGGGAGGTAGCACAAAGTATTGACTAAAAAGCTGCCAATAATTGTTGCACACCTATATTTAACAAATATATATTTTGGGGGGGTAAACCTGTGTTTGCAGTTGTTTGATATCCATGAGAGCAGAGTATTTTTGTCTTTTTTTTTTTTTTTTTTACAATAAAGACAATTTTTCATAGCCTTTTTTTGGTCATATTTACCAAGAGTGCCAATATATATATAAAACTCTGGACGGGGTACCAACTCAGTGCAGAACAAAATCGTACACGCATCGACTATGGACAATTTGGAAATTCCACTCAGCCTACAACACACTGGGGGAGGAAACCAGAGTGTGCTTAACTCAACACTAAATGATTGCCATGTTATTTTTTATTTTTATTTTTTATGCTCAAAGTGGCATGCTGCAGGTTACAACCTACCTAATCCAAGGTTAAAACTCCTCAGGTGCGATCAGCTAAACCACAGAAAGCTCAGCTCCAAATCTTATAGTCTTCACACCTGCCCTTTCACAATCCCCCAAATCCCTGAGGCAATATGCCTGTCTTTAAACACAGACAATCCCTGTGTGTCTTACGGGACCGCCTCATGAACAACAAATCCCTCACAATCTATCATTTTTATCTTAGCTGATTTAAAACCTTAATAACCATTGTATGGACTACAAATCCTCCAAAACCCCATGCAGCACATGTCAAGGCTTTTTAGTTATCAAAAGAACCCCAAAATCCCACAGTTTCCCTAAGTACATATCAGCGGACTACAAATAATAAATATGGTTACACTAGGTCTATGTTATTTATTGGGCAATAACATTTAAGATTAAAGAAAAAAGCCCACACCATGTCATGCACGCGGCTAAATCATTGTCAGACGTCTATTCATTCGATAAGTCGTATGTCACTGGACTAGCCAGTGGAGTAAATTCATCTGGTTTTCTTTCGAGATTTGCTCCTAGGGGTTTCGAAACCTGAATTCGCTTAACTGAAGCATTTAATCAGTTGTGCAGGGAAAAAACCCCCCAAAAAAACGACGACAACAACAAAACATATGTTCCTGTCAGCGAACTAGAAATTCAATAATCCCTTACTTCAGTACAGACTATTTTCAGATGACCCTGCCATGTGCTCTCATGTATAAAGAGCATGCTGGGTTAAGATTCTCTGGTAAAGCTCCTTTATCCCTGTACTATGGGGGAAAATGCTAATTATTATTTCACAGTGCTGAATTCTTGAATCTGGTTGGTCAGAAGCTGTTGCTAAATTTTCTTTAGTAAGAAACATGAAGTGTCTAATTGTTGATATGATGAAGTTTTCTTTGAGGAGATGTTTATTTAGACTCTCCAGTGTTATGGAATTAAATTTGTGCCAAAAGTATTGAACGTAACGTAACGTAACGTAACATTCTTGTTAACAGCTTTCTAAGCTTCCTTACCGCTAATCATGGTTTATGAATGCCAGAGTTTTTGTTTATGATTTCAAACTTTTGTTTACGTTCATCATTCTGAAACAAACCTCTTGTGTGGGCGGGGCTTAAGCACGTTATTCTTTAATAAGTTAAAATTGTAGTGTTGGTGTGGAAAAAAAAGCTTTTTTTTTTGCGAGGTGTTATTACAGGAAAATAATGAATGATGTGGTAGTGAGATGCCGCTTCACCCCAAAGTTGATTATTTTCCTAAAACAAAACATACTGTCATGCTTTATATTTCATACTTAAGTCCTTCTTATAGACCCCTGAGTAAGACACGTCACTCTGAAGTCAGACACACCTCCAGGTTGCAAAAAACATTCTGATTTAAGAGCAAGCCAGAATTTGTTTTCTAAAATATTACATTGTGCTGTTGGGTGTCAGAATTGGAAATGTATTCATAAGCACCTTCATTTTTACCGCACGCTATTGAATCAGATACCAGTCCAAGTAATTAGGAGTGATAATTGGTTCTGGCTTTGTTTTTGTAGTGCACCCCTGCTGAAAAAGCAGTAGAAACTCTCATAGAAATTGTAATGGCTTTAATGGTTATAATGGGAATTGTATTGGTTTTAATGGAAACTGCATTGGTCCTTGTGGGTCTCTACTGGTAATGTGTTGCCTTCTATTGGTGGAAACCATAATGATCTTCGAGAGTTACACCAATTCAGAGTGTTAGCTTAGACGTATAGCACTCCCTGTCTTCTAATAATCAGTGGAAACCATTTTAGCTAATGTCAGTCCGATTCCTAAATAAAGTTCTTGATAAATTCTTGACTCAGATAATAACCAAATAGCGTTCTAGAGTTTTTGTTTACAAACACTAAAAACTCTTTACCTTTACCTATATGTTTACCATTATTCTTCAATTCTAGTCCCAGTCCTGCATTTACCGAGTTTGTTGCTTCGTTCCATAAATCAATAACAGTGTGACTTGTGGAAGGAGGTATGGTCCCAAAAATGTTTCAACGGTCATTGATTTCATGAGTTTGTATATGTGTTTGTATGATTACAATGTCACCATCGACTTTTATTGTGTTTACAGTCCCGAAGTCAGATTTTACTGTCAGTCGTAATGAATTTGTATTGAAACTGGTTTATGACAATAATCTCTATCCAGTGATGCCCCGTTGATGTTATTTAAGGCCCTAAAAACACACTGTGTGTGTTTTCTAAATCATGACAGTCAGTGTTTGCAATGATGCAAAACATTACACAGTACAGTAGACAAGAAAAGACTATTTAAAGTTTAAAAATTGTGTTTCATTATATTTACCATGTGACAAGTTTGTATAGAATCTGACTTTGTGGAAACAAACACTCGCTCTAAAATTATTCGATAATTGTAATTTAAATAACCCATGATACACACACACACAATATTGACTTTCCATTAAACTATGTATCAGAGTACCTAAATATATAAATCAATTAATTAATTCATTTATTGTGTGTGTGTGTGTGTGTGTGTGTATATATATA